>VUQK01000057.1:16909-28657 GCA_015106715.1 Bujurquina vittata | reverse complement strand
TCACGGGAACCCCCCAGCAGCCTAGGGCTATAGCAGCATAACTAAGGGATGGTTCAGGATCACCTGATCCAGCCCTAACTATAAACTCTATCAAAAAGCATCTCAGAGAGGCAGAGTTTGCAGATGTAATGATGGGCAGAAATTCATCAATCTAGAAAACAGTCTACAAACCTCATGGAAAGGTTTTAGAATAATAATCATCAATGCAAAGTCTACAGCACATAGGATCACCCCAAATGTTCTGAGAATCTGAAGAAATCTTTGTGCACAAGGGACACGGCTGAAACTCAGTACTGGATGCCTGAGATCTTCAAGGACCTGAATTAAAAACAGGCATGGCTGTCATGGAAATCTTTGCATGGGTTTAGGAACAATTCCAGAAATCACATGTGATTTAGCCATTTACACGTGAAAGTTAAAGGTCCATCATTCAAATACGCCACATGTGAGCACAATATAGAACCACAGCGGTCTTAAAGTTCATTTAAAATGGACTGTCCTGTGGTCTGACAAAATTTAAATTCTTTTCGGAAAACATGGGTACTGCATCCTCCGGGCTGAAGAGGAGAGTGACCATCCCGCTTGTTATCAGTGCTCAGTTGAAAAGCCCGCATCACTGATGGAATTGGGGCGCATTAGTGGCTTGGAATTGGCCGCTTGCACAACTGGACAGACAACATTGATGCTGACAGGTGTATATATAGATTTTAGAGCAACTTATACTTCCATTATGATTTCCATTTCAGGGAAGGCCTTGCATATGTCAGCAAAACAATGCTAAAGCACATACTGCATCTATTCCAGCAGCAGAGTCCGGGTGCAGAACTGGCCTGCCTGCAGTCCAGACCTCGTGCCAATTGAAAACATGTGACGACACATGAAATGAAAAATATGACAAAGACCCAGCAGCTAGAATCCTCTGTCAGACAGCAATGGAACAACATTCCAATAATTGGTTTCCTCAGTTCCCAGATGTTTATGGACTGTTGTTAAGAGGGGATGCTTTTCTTAAAATGCTACACTTTCTCAGTTTAAAGATTTTATATGTTTTGTGTTCTATTGTGAATAAATAATATTGTTTTATGAGATTTACAAATCATTTAATTCTGTTTTTTTTTACATTTTACACAGGGGTTGTATTTGCTATACTGACATCTAATTCTACTTTGGGATGTGTACATTTTGTGTTTCCACTGGGTAATTGACAAGTTGGCTTAAACAGTACTAAAACACGCATACACAAAATCAAGTTTGCTTGGCAAGTGATTAACAACTAAAACCAATCTCTATCCATGGAAGAACAAAATAAGAAATGCGCCTAAAGACAGAGCTGTTGGGAAACAGTTTGCCTCGGTTATATTTGAGCTGAAGCCAAATATTATATTGTCTCACAATATGCATCTTTTTGCTCCAACACAAAATAAACACCATGACAAAAGCAAACGGTGAAAGTTTCCCTTATATGTCCTGATGTTTTTGTTGTTCAGATTTGAGATTGTGTGATCTTGGGTGTGTTTGGCATTCTTTCTGAATAATCATCTAACTTAGCAACATGCCGGTTGTTGTGGTGAACAACAGAGGCATAGTGTTCAGCCCCGTCTCTGGCTGCGCCGAGGACTTGGCACACTGGCCACACAGCAATGCAGCTGTGGTGGTGGTATTTGTAGAGGAGCTGTTTATTTTGGCACCAACTGTAATATGTGTGAGTCATATCAAGCAAGACGACAACAGAAAGTCACGCAAACATGAAAGAACTGCAGTCAAGGCTGTAACTCCTTTATAGCCCTTTCATGTATTAATGAATAAGTGGAGCAGAAAAGATTTCTCACTTTGTTGATATGCTTAAATAAATATACACTACTCACCACAACATTATGCCTAATATGGAGTACCCCATTAGTGTATCAACATGGGGAATTTGAGCGTTTCCTTTGGTGTCTGCTGCAGATCGGGCCTGTTCTGTCCATCCTTTATCCTTTATTTTTTTATCTGAGTAGTTTGGATGGCAGCTTGAGACATTCATGCAACTTTTCAAGTGGCTTTTCATTGTCTGCTCTTTGGGAGTGCCATCGCCGTTGGGGGTTTGTGCTGTTCTGCAACAACTTTTATGTGGGCGAAAACATGCAGATGCAGGACCGAAGGTTTCAAAACAGAATGTTGCATTTTTAACGGCATGATCAGTGTTATAGATTATAGATATCACCCCTCAATGGTTTTAATGGTGCAGCAGTTAATTTATGATTGCTTTAACCAGAAAAAACACTGCAGAGCACCTTAAGCCAGTTTCTTGACAGGGCAACAGAGAGGGCAAATAATACCACATCACGCTGAGATGAAGGTCCATCTTTGGATTTCTCCACATTGAAGTAATGCTGATAGAGCTTTATACACTACTACCATTTCAAAATTAAAGATTTAAAAGCAAAGAAGGTAGGTTATACAATGGGGTGTCTTGCTCTATTCGCTGCAAATGTTAGTATGCCTGGCTAACCAGGTACAGGTGGTGAATTTTGGGAGTTTACGATGCAGTGACCCCCTCAACCTCATTATACAGAACTGAATGAGTCTGCTTTGGTTAACGTGTTTAAATCAAAGGACACAGTGATTCCAAAATTTCACGTTTCCAATCAGATTTGCTACTCATACAATGTAAACTGCACAACTACAGTGCAAGAAGGTAAAGACTGACAGGCTAAGTGAACACTCACTCAATGGCATATCAGACTTTACAGAGCAATATATTTTTAATGAGCTACTCGTTCTTCCACATGCACAATAATAAAACCTGAATGATTCAGTTCACATCTTCAATTCTTTAGACTTAAATAATACAATTTACAGCACAACACCTCACCTAGAGACTACTGGACTGTAAATCACACAAACCCTTTTCATCTATATGTATGCTTCCAGAAGACAGTGCTGCAAACACTAAGAGCACCTATCCTGCTATCAGATACGCTGTGGAATTATAATCAGTTGCCATGAGCAAAGAGCTCAACTCAAATCAGATTCAGATACTAATTTCCTGCAAGCTCTATTTTACAACCGTTTCCATAAAAAAACAAAAAAAAAACTTACAGTATAACTGAAATAGTTATACCAGTTATAGCAGCTGCTTAAACACACATTTAAATAAAAAAATAAATAAATAAATAAATATGCTTATTTTGAATTTTGTGTCTGCAGCATGTTTATTTTCAAATTGGGCATTTTCAATAGTAGTAGTTTTGAAAACAAAATGTGTTTCCACCATTTCCAATCATCAGTGGATGACAGATCTGGACTGCAGGCAGATCGGTTTATCACCCAGACTGTTTTCCTCCTGAGCCGTGCTGCGGCGATGAAAAAATGGCTTCGGATTGTCTTGCTAAAATAAGCAAGGCCTTCCCTGAAAAAGACGGTCTATGCCCAATCATGTTACTGACCTTTTGCAAATTCTTAGAAATATTCCACCAGTTATAAAACTACAGATAAAACAGATATGGCATTTTATTCACAGATTTATTTGCTTGCGTTTAATCATTTGGAGTACTGGCAGCATATGTGGTCACATATTACCAACAGGTGGTGCCTGCTGTCCAGCACATCTTGGCTTTTGCAAATGTACAGCCACATGTTTGAGATAAAAGCTGCTGTATCAACTCAGGACTTGTTAGGCTACTATAAATATGGCTGACTGTCAAACTGGGCTTTCACTGGGCAGTGCTTTGTTGCACTGCTGCACAAACTGAAGAATATTCCTGTAACACAAACATAGCCCAGACACAAATGGTTTCATGGATTAATTTAAGGACTTACTGTCTTTATGAGTGTGAAGAGTGTTCACACAGACACACGCATCTGTGTCTTCATTTTGCTTTGAGCACATAAACCCCAAATACAAAGCATGCGCGCATATGCAGACTGAGACCCAGCATCACATGGTGTTGCAATTTGTCTATGTTTAGTTGTGAGGCCTTAGCCAAATGAACACTGGAAACTGCATTCCTGTCCTAAAACCAAGGGCTTAGCATTGTCTGCAGCCATTATCCTAATCAGACCAATGGGGCCCTTCAGTCTCATAGGGAACATGGCACATCTCCAATATCACTCTCAGTAGCCACAGAAAATCTCAGAAAATCATTTCTACTAACAAGACAGGCTGTTGGCCGCTTCACGGTTTCTTTAATTGAGGAGAAAAGGAGGCATAATCATAACTCTGACCGACTGTTAGCATGAACAAAAAGGAGAGCAGATCCTGCCAAGAATTTTAAATTATTTACCTTTTTAAAAAAGGGACGGAAGATGAAAAATTCATTCTAAACTCTGATGTGAAGGATTGCAGCGATGTCATTTACGCCACATTGGTACACATAAAGGTTCACATACAAATTATAATGAAGAGCAGAAGCGCAGTGACATAAGCACTGTTATCCTGAGACCACCCCCTCTTATGGGTGTGTGTGTTTCTATTTAAGTCTTCTTATGACGGAGAGGAGGGCCAAAAGGGAGCTGGAGATAAATGTTCCAGTGTGGTCTTCTCTCCATCACTCTGTCTGCATCCACAGCATCAGCAAAGAAAGGTAAGGGCATAGCCTTGCTGCTACACTTAACGCGACTTTTCCTGTCCTTTTTTTTTTTCTACCTTAGATATAATCAATATAAGACACAAAAGAAACTATTGAAATTAAGGAAAAGAAGGAAAAGATGCTTTTTTTTCTAGATAATAATTTGGTCTATTTGTCAGTAAATAACAAACCAATTCTATCAGAAGTTATCTGACTCCAAGGTGATGCCTTAAATTTTTGGTTTTTCTGATAAAATGTCTAAAAATTCAAAGACGGTCAATTTACCTACAGGAAGAAAAACACCAATTCTAATTCCAACCATAATGGTTCTTTTTTTCCCCCACTGTTTTTCAGGTAACATTAAAAAACCCACAAATATGCCATAGAATAAATAATCTGGATAGGAGGTTATGTATTGTATGAAGTCTAAGAACAAAGCAGTCCCAGTTATTGATGTGTAACACTCTCTTCTGAACATTGTTCAGTAGATCAACAGAAATCTGCCATCTGCATTTCAGTTCATTCTCATGAGCATAAAGGCCAAATTTCTTACTTCAAGACTATAACTAATGAAGATTTTCTGCGTATTTTGTTAAATGTGACTATAAGCTGATTGTCTATAAAAGAAGAAAACAATGAAGTAACATGACATCTTTGAAAAGAGGGAAAAAAATGATATGTTAAATGACTAACTGTATATTAATCATGCATGCTGTGTTTCTGCTCCCCTTTCAAACTGGGCCTCCTCAAACACAAAGCTCGAGTCAGGAATGTTCTAACACTTACAGAGCTGGTCTATATTTGTGTCTTGATTTGTGTCTTGGCTAAGACGTGAGGGTGAAAGCGGGAAATAAATGTTATCAGAAGTGGCTGCCATGTTGGGGGCCTCGCATGTTTCTCCATGTCTGCCATCACTTCGCTTTCAGCGCACTATCAGCACTGAGAGCTGACTAAATGATTTTGTCCAGGAGGCTCAGTGAACACCAAGTAAAAATGCCTAATAAATATATTGCTAAACAAAATGTAAACTGTCATCCCTTACCAATTTCATGAATAATTGACATTACTTATACTAAATAATCTGGGATGAGAGTCCTCAGAATATTTATATACTTCCAGTTTTGTAACACTATGCTGTTGACTGGGGTGGAATGAATGTATATACTGGAGTTAAAATAGAAAACATAGTTTAGACCCATCGGGTCTCCAAGTGGTTCCCAATGTCACGGACTTCAGAAGCAAAAGGTCTTATTTTTGTCTTCCAGGGGAAACTGGATAGCCAAGATGCCAGAGAAAGCGTAAGTATATTGAGTTTTTATTGTTGTGTTGAGTGCCAAATGAGAGGATCAGTTTCATACAGCTAATATAATTTTATTAGTTAAAAACATAAATTTAACATCATAAGAGCAGTCCTGCTATGAATAATAAAACAAACTTTGACCTTCTATTTCTTTTCTCCTTTTTAACCAACAGACCAGAGGTAGGATTTTACTAATCATCTTTGCACTTACTACAAACATTACACTTACTACAATCACATTGTGATTAAAGAATATGTGCTTTCTGCAGAGGAAGTCTAAAATCTCAGCTTCTCGTAAGCTCATGCTGAAGGTGGGTTGTCTGCAGTGTTTGGCACAATAGCGTCTCATTCCGAGGGATCGATCAAATGATTGAATCTACTTTGTGCCTTGTGTTTCAGAGCTTGATGGTAGCCAAGGCCAAAGAGGACCTGGAGCAGGAGATGGTAGAAAAAGAAGAACAGAAGGCAAAGTACGTGGAGGAAAAGGCTCCTCCAATACACACCAGTGATCTGTCTTTAGCAGAGCTACGGGTACTGTTTAACATTTGCCACTATTTTGTTCTCACACACGTAATAAAACTGCCTACAGTTATTGAAGTGACACTGTCTAGAACTCAGCTATCTCAGAAATTATTTAAATTCTTCAACTTTGCAGACATTATGTGAAGAGTTGCATGCCAGAATAGATGTGGTGGACGAGGAACGTTATGACACTGAAGCCAAGGTCTTGCACAACACCAGAGAGGTAAAAAACACATAAGTGTGGCAAGATTTTTTTTAAACTATATTATTGATAGAAAATAGATCAATTTAATGCTGCAACAGTCCATATGAAGTCTGTATTAGTTTGGCTTTAGATAAAAAGCAAGGGGTTTATGCCAAATTATCATCTGCAGATCAAAGACCTGAACATCAAGGTACTGGACTTGCGAGGAAAGTTCAAGAGACCTAACCTGAGAAGGGTGAGGGTCTCTGCAGATGCCATCCTGTGCTCCCTACTGGGTTCTAAACACAAGGTCTCTTTGGATCTGCGAGCTAACCTAAAATCAGTCAAAAAGGAGGACACAGAAAAGGTGAAGTGAAAAGAAACAAAAGCAAAATATGCAGACAGCTACTGACAGGAGCTGCTTTGAGGGAAAAAGAGAAATTAATGCAGATAATCATTCATGGCGCACAAGCTGCAGCTGTGGCAGAGACGATTTCCATATGCGCATTAGGTCTTCAACTGATGTTCTCATTGAGTGTGACTGACAAAGTGTGAAACAGATAAATCAGCTTCTTTTAATAGAGAGGCTTTAAAGGTGTATAGATAAACTTTGTAGAGCATGTGAAGGAATTACTCACAAGCCCGTCTGGGGGTGTTATCCTGCTTCTTACCCAATTATAGCTGGAATAGGCTCCAGCAACCCGCCCCACCACAGGCAAAAGGATGGATGTATCATTGATTGCATGATTTTTGCAAGTGTTCAAAATATCCTGAGGTAAGCTAGAAACAGTGGAAAAATCATAACTCTAATATACATATATATTTATTTTGTGTACATTCCAGGAGAAGACAGTGGAGGTGAGTGACTGGAGGAAGAACGTGGAGGCCATGTCAGGAATGGAGGGCCGCAAGAAGATGTTTGATGCAGCAAAAGGCCAAAACCAGTAAACAGCAACTAGTGAACAAACAGCCAGCTTTTATCCATCACCAATCACCATCACTTGCATACCAAAGAGTTTTGGACACAAGGCACGAGGACTGCTTGGTGACTTTTGGCACTGTTCTTCAAATACTCAGTATCCTCCCTCTCTACTTGTGTTTCACCAATGAAATAAACACAGCATCTCTATTCTCATTATCCCCAAGTCATCTTTTTTGGAAATGTGCAGTGATCCTTTTTTTGCATACACGTGAAGATGCAGAAATATCTATTTCGTATTAACAAAACTGAAATTAAACTTTACTTCAAAAGTACACAGATTCAATTCTGTACAGCTGCATGTGAGAAGCAAAATGAGGCACCAAGACATAACTGTGCAGATCAACAGGACAGCCAGTGGAAATATGCAGGCCAAGGTGGCACACAAAGCGCACACACTTACAGTACTGTAACTTTGCAAAGTGAACCAACATGGAATAAATCCTGCACAAAGGGTCAGTCCGCCAGGAAGCTCCAGCATTAACTCACCTGTTGGTGACTGCAGACTGCGCATGCTCTGTGTAGGCGAGAAAAGTAATTGCCCCACCGTTAGCTAGCGGTTTATTCTGCGTATGTTGTGCCTGAATAGGTCAGCAAACTAGACATAATAGTGCAGTGTACGCTTAACCCTCTGAATTGGAGGGGAAGGCGAAATGTAACTTAAAAGAAAGTAACTTAAAGGGCAAAACTGTTTGTTGTTTTTGGCATCAATTCGCGGACCGGAAGTAGAGGGCGGGGCCGGGAGTTTGACACCTGTGCCATATATAGTTTGTCAGTGAGTTCTCAGACCACACCCCTTTCTGAAAATGTATTTTTTAAGAGTCATTATTAACCCTATTGTTCACTTTAATAGAAATTATATTGAAATAACTTTTTTTCACAGGATTGCAAAATTGTGATCAATCACAGACAGTAACCTTTAACAAAAAATGCCCAGCAGCCGGTTTTCACACGTCAGAAGAGTCTGCTTCCACTTTCACTCCGTAAAAAGTTCTGCAGAAAGAAGGGATGCTTTCCAAATGAAAAGCAGAGAGAAGGCTTTTTCAAACGAAGACGTTTCTGATGGGTTGTAACCTTGAGGTAACACTAGTGGGGTCCAGTGTGAATGACTGTGCCCCTCTCTAGAGCTTTATCTCTGATTTTGTGTGCAGACAGTTGCCCTGATTCATTCAAGCAAATTTTCTTTTTACCACATGGTGGCAGTATTACCTCGTGACTACTGAGACAACGAGAGTAATTTTGCAAACAACTGGTTTGATTGGCAGCTTATGACGACAGCACGAATTAAACGTTGTTTTCAGATGAAATAGAGCAGCTAATTACTGCTAATGCAGTAAACAGAAATGACTTGTTTGGAGGGTCCCTGTGTGATGGAATTAAATTGAATTAAACTAAAGGCTTATTGGCGTTTTCACCAATACAGTGAGGGAAAGGTTTGACTCGCAGCCATTATCCAGTAGTTAAAAAGTCAAATAAAGGAATAGTTTAAGTTTATCAAAGGAGTGAAAATCAACAAGACTTAATGAACATCTGTTTTACACCCTGTATTGCCTCCACAGGACACGTCTGCATTAGCATGACATCACATGTTTGTTATCTATGGAAACCAGAGGAACATAATAAGAGTTAATTATTCAATTTCATCCAAAAAATATAGGTATAAGCATTCAAAGAAAATACACATTTGATACAAAATGTGTTTTAGGGAAACACAAGTTACATGTACAATAAAAACTTTTTTGTATATGTTTATTTTTCAGTGGACAAAACTTTGACCACTGAAACGAGAATGTATGTTATTTATTCTGGTCCTATTAATACACACAGCATCTACAGCTAAAACATGCAGTGCTAGCAGGTACACAGGGGTGCATCATTGACCCTTTTAGGGAAGCACATTGACAATAAACCAACCCAACAAACGTTACATTGTGTAGGCTACAAAGTCTAGTCCAAGTGACACAAACACAATACACAGGTATGCACACACATAAATAAGTAAATATAATTAAATCTGATCTACTCCGTTAAAGATTTGTCTCTGGGTTTTATTTCTATTCTCTAAATAGTTCCCGTTTTTCTGAAAAACTAAATTATTTTAAGATGCCAAAAATCCTCCAGCATCAGTTTGATATTAGAAGCATGCCAAGAAGTGAACTCGGTGCTGCAAAGGAAGAGGCTGTGCCATCGCCAGCAAACGCCAGTAGTCCTGCATGAGTTCATATTGTATTTTATTGTGAGCAAGAACTACTTCGCTTTTCCAAAGAAACAAAATAAAATTAGCAATATATCACGATGCGTGTAGATTAGTAGAATAGATGCGTAAATTTATGTGGACTTTAATTTGACAAGACTTGACACTTGACACTTGACTGACATGTGAGAAAACAGCATCACCCTCTAAACATTTGGGGTGGAGGGGGAACTCCCATTCAAGCACCTCTGCGAACAGAGTTTTGGCTTCAGCTCACAAGAGTCATCTCCCGATTCGTAATCCTGATTGTGGGGTCGGCTACATGACAGAAAACACCGGGTGTATCAAAAGACTTGGCATGCTCATAAATGGTGTTGTTTATAGCATGTCATTGCATGTGAGGTCTGAGGGTTGAGATTATGATCAAAGACAAGGTGCAAAAGATGGAGCCTGGAAAAGGGTGTGAATTTTATGTCAGTATTGTCCTTGGTACACTGCTGTGGGGAAAATGCTCACTGCATTACAAAACTGCAGGCAAACCTTGTAGAGATGTGATATTAGGAAGTATAGGAAGTAACTAAATTTTAGAAGAGCCCGAGCCATGCGTGCATGTGCACACAGGAATACATGTTTGAGCCATGAGAAGCATAAATCTTTGGAGAACAATGATCCTGTGCAGTTCGGCTGAGGTTTTGAAGGGTAAAAATAGTCAAGGCAAGTCCACAGAGAATACATGTTTTCCCATTCAAGTAGATGCTATCTGCCATCTGTTTGCAGGTATGTGCCCACCCACTGCAGACATGGGCAGCTTGCCGCCATGTGATCCACTGCTGGGTTTAAAAGCTTATAGCCCAGAGAGAAAGACACAGTATACAATTCCCCATTTAGCCACATTGCACGATCTGAGTAAGTCTGCATGCTCCTTTTCTGTCTTTTTAAGCAAAGAAAATCTGTAAATATTTTATACTTTTTAATTCATTTTTAGATATGTGAGTTCCTGTCAGTCTGTAGATGCAGAGTTATTAACCTCTCTGTATTTTCGCTTACATGCACAGGTGCTGCATCCTGAACATGTCAGACACAGAGGATGCCACACATGAGTGAGTACAGGATTCATTTCTGTAGAAACAAGACTGAAGTTCACAAAGTGATGCCAGAACAGATGGAATTAATCAGTGCAAAATATTTTTGGTCCATTTTTTTTTCTTTTTTTCAGAGGACAACGTGAGTCCGTTTGTCAATTCACTGAAACCACGCATGAGCTGGATAAGTCTTGACAGTTTCTGTTTGCACACTAGTTTAAAAGCTACACATTCGTGCAGGTGCATGTCTGCATGCAGTGCATGAATGCAGCTACAGTGGAAAAGCCACACCCATATTTACTGTAATTGTAAAAGCTCTTTGCTCTAGCTGACCTCTGCTCTTTACCTCGCTTTGTGGTGTGAAGGAGAGCTATTAGTTGTAAGTTTGTAAAAAACATGTATATAATAATGCAAAATTGTACTTCTTTTTACTGCCACTTTGTTGCCTTACGTGC
Source organism: Bujurquina vittata (assembly GCA_015106715.1). Lineage (NCBI taxonomy): Eukaryota > Metazoa > Chordata > Actinopteri > Cichliformes > Cichlidae > Bujurquina > Bujurquina vittata. The sequence continues at coordinate 17,391 of VUQK01000057.1, read as the reverse complement.
TTCCATTTAAACAAGAAAATTTAAACGCTCATCATTGCTTAACACACTGCATCTGTTAAGCTGCTGGATTCGCTGCAGAGCTCACTGTATTTTTGGCATCTTGTTGCCACTGTAGAGATGGCTGCTTTCCTGTAGCTTTTATGCCAGGTTGACCTTTGTCCTCTGAGTCAGTCATCTATGTCTGAGACTTGAGATAGTTCACCTTTTATAAACATCCCGGTGGATCTGTCCTTTCCAGTCAAATGGTGCAGTGGGTCACCATCGCAGAGACAAAGGATTATACCTCTATTTCTGTCTCCTTTGTGGGACTGTCCACCCGAGCCCATGTCAAGCTTGGCTGAAACCAAGTAGCACCTGTCTCCCTCTATGTAGATAACAGTAGCTGCTAGTGAGCAATGTAGGTCAGCCTATGTTCTCAGTAGAGGCCCTTGGGGAAGGTAGCAGCAGAAGCACAATACCCAAGGGCCTCTACTGAGAACATA
>VUQK01000051.1:31175-47749 GCA_015106715.1 Bujurquina vittata | reverse complement strand
GTAATGCAGCAGAGGTTTAACTGCTCAATGTGGAATACTTCTTGGTGGATTTGTGTGCTTTAATGAGACCTAGAAGTGCATAATTAGCACCGTTTTGAGTCTCCTTCCTTATTACTGGCTGATGGTGAATGTGAATACATCAGCACTAAAAGCAATTTGGCATTTAAAAAAAAAAGGCTGTGCAAAAAAAAAAGCACAAACATACATGACCTAATTGTGAAGAGAATCCTGTTTTAAAGTCACATCTATATGCTCATATAAATGGGTTAAAATCTGCAACATGTAAATGCATATGAATACAAACTGATAAAGAAATGCTTAAAATAAACAAAAATATGAACATCCATTCCCCATATAATATGTGAAATATGTCATGTCATGCAGCGAAAGTGTGTTTGTGTATGTGTGTGTGTGTGTGTGTTTGCCTTTTACCCAAAGATCATGTTCAGCATAGTCAAAGAGCAGCCATACTTTACGGTCAGCATGTGACAGGAAAACCTTCTGCAGTGAGATGACATTGGGGTGCTTCAACTCACGCAGCAGCTGCAACATACAAACCCCATCAGAAGGCCGACCACACAATCTCATGGCAGACATCATGAATGAAACACTTGTTAATGCATGCGATTGCTGCTAACTATGAGGAAGTGACTTCACTGATTACTGGAAATTATACATAAAGGGGGTGGACATGACATCACTTCCACAACTGAACGCTTTTATTCTTTGAGAGTTCTTTTTGTGATTGCTTGTATTTAATATATTTGACTTTCTTGACAAAAAAAGTGTTTGAAGGTCATTCAGACATTACATAAAGCACTTGGAATGACATGAAGGTGTTTAATCACAGTCCAAACAAAGGAACAGAGTAAGGCAAGCAGCTCTTACTGCAATCTCTCTGCAGGCTGACATGGAGATGCCAGTGCCTTCAATCTGCTTGAGGGCGTAGTCCTTATCATCCTTCCTACAAAACACAGAGAGGGCAGAGCAACATCAACACCAGACCAGAACAGACCTTGGGCCCCCTGAGAACCGTTTGCACAGCAATATAAAGAGGCGGCACTTGGCAGCTGGCACTGGGACTCTGAGAAGAGGCTGAGCTGCATTACCTACAAAATTGTGTAATCAAGCTCACCTCTGAGGGTCAAAACAATAGAGAGGGAAAGGAAGTGGGCCCTGTCTGGCAGCTGCCAAGGGACAAACAGAGCACTGGGACTGGCTCTTAGGTGAATGAATTGGTTACAACCCCTCCCTCTCTAAAATCTTCTCATAAACCCAAGCTTTGTGTTTCCTCAGGCCTTGTCCAAATGCAGCAGCGCAACTCTGCTCAAAGTCTCATAAAAAGCAGGCTCCTAAAGTGAAATACAGACATCTTTAAACACTTTAAGGCTCTTTTGTGTGGTTCCTGCTCGCAGTATGTCCGGGCTGTAATAACGGGACTGGTAGCTTAAACTGTCTTGAGCTCTCCCCAGCCTCTGGTCCAGACACAGTTAAGACTGTTACAAGGCTCACATTAAAAACAGCAGGAAAGTTTTAGAAGGAAAGGTGGGTGGCGCCCTGGCATCCTGAGGGATTAACACGCTAACCATGCACCACATAGTCTACAGTAAGGGTCCAGCTGGAGACCTTCCTTACTTTATTTAATGCAAAGCCTAAAAAAAACAAACAGAAAAAAAAGCCCAAAAAATGATTTTAGGACTAAGGAATGCAAAATTTGAGCATTGCTAAACAAACAAAATTTTGTATAAGTCTCTGTAGAGACATTTACCTCGTGTATAATAAAAGCTATAACCTTTCAACAACAACAAAAAGAGAACATCAACAAGTGCTTACACCTGCACCTGCTGTATCGCCTTACCACATCGCATGGAAAAAAATAAACAAAAAATAAATAAACCCTTAACTAAAATAAAAAAAAAACAGCCCTTAGAGCTGAACATGAAAATTGCAAAACAGATGCACGAGAAAGGAAAGCTCCAATTCCAGTGTTTAAACCATATGTCGGTGTTTTTTGTGCCCGACACAAAGCTTCACCAGCATCCCAACAGTGCGAGCTGAAACTGCTCACATTGCTCTCTTTTGTCTCTACATCAACCCACTGCAACACTCCTCATCTGCAAGTGGCCTTGAAAGGAGAGGAAGAGGTGAGAGGTAACATTTATATGGGAGAGGAACAGGGGGGTAGAGCTGGCTAAGGGTTCACTGGCTAAAGGCCTTGCTGTTCATCAACTCACCCATCTTTTCTCTTCGCCTTGTATACATGGCCGTAGGTGCCTCTGCCCACTTTGCATCCTTCGTACTCAAACAGGTCCTCGACACGCTCTCTTTCGCCGGTCAGCTTCACTTTAAAATCATAGTCCATTTTCACCACCGTTTGGCCTGAATGTATACGCTCCTTCCTTTTTCAAAGCGTCGCTTGGGAGGCAACTAAGGCTCCTCCAACGAGCTCGGTTTGATAATTCAGCTAGTTGCCTTCTCCAGCGTGGCTCTTTCTTCCTCCAAGCCCAGCTTTCACATCGAGTTGTTGGCTCAAATGTAAGGCTCCGGAGGAGATGCGCGGCGCTCCGAAATGGTCCAGGTGGAAACGAGCCCCAAATATATTCCTTTATCTTGTTGCTGCGTTTCTCTCAGCCGGTATCTGCTCCAAAGGGACGCACTTCACTCGGTAACGACGGCGTATTCGCGCACGGCATTGTCGTAAAATGTCGTGAAGACAGCCCCTGCAGCAGAGAAAGTCTAAGAAAATGGGAAGACGGACTACACCACGTGGAAATTCTCACTCGTAAGAAATAGAGCTGAAATGTGACTTTATTCCATCATAACGACTGTGTGCCTAAGAAAAGCTCACATATTTTGCCGTGTTGTGGTTTATTACAGGGTTGTGAGTGAACTATGCAAACACATATCCGCATAATCTGTCCATCACAAACAAAACAACATGCATTTGATGTGAATTGAAGGGAATGAGTAAATTGGGATCCAAACAGTGCAGATGAAAATGTGAATTTATTTAAGTAGGATTTATCTAATTAGAGGGTTAAATGGTAAACCAGTGAATGAGGAATGGAAAAACACATGATAAATTAAAACATAACAGGGGTAGAAAGAAAAAACAACTGTATATTTAAAAATTTTCTTCTTTCAGCTTCTCCTTTTACGGGCCACCGCAGTGGATCGTCTTCCTCCATCTATCCCTGGCATCCTCCTCTGTCATATTAACTTTTTTCACTACATCCATGATTCTCCTGTATGGTTTTCCTCTTTTCCTCCTGCCTGCTATCTCCGTGTTCAGCATCCTTTGTCTAATATATATCTTCTGTCCTCTACGCACGTCCAAATACCCATTCGCTCAAAAAAAGCTATTTTTTTTTAGCTTCTGCAGCTAGCAAAGTTTACAGGTGGCAATAAAGAGTGCCATGTATGAATGAGAATATTTAACATCCTTAAAAGAGAATTGGACAAAGGTACTCTTTATTGTGTGTGTTTATGTGTCCTTTATTACAATAATATCTAATACGTTATGTTTGTTCTACATTTTACTTTATAGATCATTGGCAATACTTGTGTAAAAAATGTTTAGTTACTCATAAAACTCAAAAATCATTCAAGATATAGCAATATAAACGTATATTGTGAGTAGGGATGGGAATCCCAGTCAGTCAATTCCTTGGAATCGTTAGTCTGCTTATCGATTCCGCTGACGTGAGGACGCATTTGCGATTACGTCACACACGCGCCTTATTTAGTTCGGAATATATCCAACAGCGTCGGGACAGAAGCGCCAAGATAAAAAGCATTACAAAATTATGTTCACAGTGTTTCAACAATAACAACAGCTGTTTTACTTGCAGTCTGTGCACGCTGCAAGCGCAAAAAGGCGGAGCCGTCACCGAGACGGTGAGAACGGGAAAAGAAACGTTTTTCTGACGTCCAAAGCAGCAGCGCTTTTTCCTGTAACCGCCGTTAAATCTTTACTTTGAAAAAGCTGGAGATCCTTCATCAACCACCTGATCGGTAAGTGAAGAAAAGAGAACTTTGTAGCTGCTCCATCCACCGCAGTTAGTTTCACACAGCAAAAAACAAACAAAAAAAACCCCTGCAGAATGGAAGTTAAAATATGCAGATGAATTTTTAAAATAAAAAAGTATTTCTTCAGATCACTCACTTAATCAATGGAATAATTAATAGTTGCAACCCCATTTTGCTGTTATACAGTATAGTGAAAGCAGTACTGCTTTCACTATACTGTATGAATAATCTCCATCTCCTGTAACATTTAGTTAATGAGGACTGCCAGAGTCTGGCTGACTCAGAGGCTGCTGCTCACACACCTTGCATTTGTATTTTTTGTTAAAATATTCATAATTTAATTTTGAAAGAGGAATCCTTTTTTATATTGCAGTTTTAATTTTGTTCTACTTTACGTTAAAAATAGTTAGTGCAAACCAACCCATTTGTGGTATATTCTATTCACTATCCCAATGAGAATCGATAAGAGAATTGATAAGGAAACAACTCGATAAGTGATATTGATAATGGAATCGCTAAATTCTTATCATAACCATCCCTAGTTGTAAGTGGTCTGCTATCTGGATCACAGAGCAATGTGGCATCAAAAAAATACACGATTTGATAGTATTATATTAGATTTTCTAAATGCAGTCATGTGCAGTGCTCTCTCTTTGCTCAGCCAAACCTCGAACTTAGTTTTTGATGTTGTATTAGGTAGGAACCAACATAGCCGGGCATTTTGTTTTTGACCGGAGCTATAGTGTAGCACAGCTGGTCCCATCTTGATGTGAGAGCTGTGCGAGCAAAGCGAACCGTCCATATTACAGCTGCCTCGTCAGGTATGAAATTCTTTTAAATATCGCTGTCATCTCTTATAAAAGTGTGCTAGGGTTAAGGGATAGGTTCCGTGTATACTCACTGCTTCATAAAATGCTCTGTCGTGGTAATATATGAAAAGTTAATCAGCCTCGCAGCGCGCTGGCGGATCGGGCTAGCGCTGCTAAATGATATTCGCTAACGCTGGTTGTGCTAACGGGCTAGCGCTGAGTTAGCGACTGAAGCATTGCGCAATTAAATGACACTTGGAATGTCCACAATGCTGATTATAATGTTGAACAAGTGTTGGTGTTAATCGTCACCAGGTGTTAACATCGGGATTTTGTAATTCTGTAACAGTGCTGACGAGATTCTTTGTCTTTCACTGTTTGCCCTGCGTTTACATGGAAGAAGCCTCCTTTTTCAGTGCATCACGTCCCGCCTCTGTTAAACACTGATTGGACGTCTGCCGTGTCCGTCAGGACGATTACGCTGCTGATTGGCGGCTAACCAGGATGACAACGCCAGTTTTGTTGCTTTATTCCGCTGTCTTCAACATGGCCTTCCGTAGACACTGTTGTCACTCGGCTAATGTTAGGTTTCATTATGACTGCTTTATTGTTACACTGTCGCATAGATTTACTGTGATAGTGACTTAACTGAGGATTTGCATACATATTAAATTAGATGAATTTTCGGCGCTAGCCTCCGGGCTAAACGCTAGCAAGATTAACGTAGCCATACCCATTCTTTTTGCTTGGGAGTCTTCCGACAGAAAATGGATGGCGCTTTATTAACTGTCGCCCTTGGCTAGAGATTAGTCACTCAAAGGTAACGTTGAGCAAACAGCTCTTATTTGCGCTGCATTTTGCGCAGGTATTAATTATAGATCAGTAACTACATGCTTTATAACCGAGTTTGATCTTTGTCTGCCCAAAATAGAATCAGATAATTATTAACTGGCACATGACTTGTTCATCTGCTACATATTATAAACACAAATGTCTAGAGTGGCTATCTTTGAGTGATACATCAACTCAGACTGACCCTTGGTCATTTGTCTTCCAGCACTTTACACGGTGATGGACCCTCCTGGTGGGGGAGATGAACGGCGGAGGCAGGCAGAGCGTCTTCGAAGGGAGGAGGCGTACTATCACTTCATTAATGAACTGAGTGAAGAGGAGTACCGTCTAATGAGAGATGGCAACCTGCTGGGCACTCCCGGTAAGGAGGGGCACAGTGTTTATGCAATGAGTGGCACTGTTGGTGTATCTGTACCCACATATATTTTAAGTGTTAAAAAAAATAAAAAGCATATGAAATATTTATTATGTTTTACAGGGGAGGTGACTGCTGAGGAGCTCCGCCAGCGTCTGGATGGAGCAAAAGAACGTTTATCATCTCAGCCCCCTACAGAGCAGCGCTCGCAGACTTCTGAGTCTGGAGAGCTGCAGAGCAGCAGCGGTGAGGGAGAGGAGAGGGGCGTTGGAGGGAGACGAGGGGCAGGTACAAAGGACGGGCAGGATCTTTTCTTCACCTAATCTTTCTAAATCTGACTTTTATGATTTCTTTTTTTATTTATATATTTCCCCCCCATAGTCACTATTGATTTAAGTGGCTCTGTAATGGTAAAACATCTGCCTTGCATGCAAAAGATCCTTGGTTTGATTCTGGGAGGAGGCGCAGCCCAAACCTTATCGATCTATCTGCTGTGCCAATGCCTAATGCTGCGTACACACTGGAAGCGATTCTCAATAATATGGTGACCAGGGACCATAGAAAGTGAATGACATTCTGCAAATTCAACCGGCTATAGGGAAAATAACTGCTGGCAACAGAATGTGGGCATGACACAAAATAAATTTTTGGCAACTTACAGGTGAGCAAATGAAGCAACTTCCAATTAGAGTGAAGAATATCCATGATTGACGCATGACCTGGTAGCAAATGCATTAGAGGGTTACCTAGGGAACTGGAGCCTGAGCGAGCTACCGGCCTTCAACCTGAAAGTGATGTTCAACGAGACTTACAGTGTGTATGCAGCTTTAAGAAATAAAGGACGGGTTTCACAGTATGTTCTATGAAGGTGGGCCAAGAAGTTGGGGTTATGAATCTTGTATTTAGTTTGGCATCAGCTTAGGCAAGGTTTAAACAAGATAACATGATTTGTTGAAGTCTGATTTTTGTATCTATGGTAGGGTTGCAGCGGTAATGGTTTCACGGTATACCATGGTATTAAAACGCATGGTTATCATACCATGGATGTTTGCTTATTACCGGTAATAAGTGAAAAGGCAAACCAGCGGAGAATTTCACACACGGATATGTGTATGCCTGCTCCGTCTCGGCTGTACATTGGTCAGAGGCACCGCTCTCAGGCACACAGCAGTGAAAATGGCGACAGTTTTAACCAGTCTCCATCCACTTAAAAAAAACAAAAAAAAAAACGTTAAACTAAAATCAGCAGTGTAGAACTACTTTGGATATGCACCAAATGTGCGTGAGGATGGTATCCTGTTTGCAAACTGTGGAAGAAAAGTGCCTGCTAAAGGAGGAAATACTTCAGACTTGTTCTCACATCTACACCACCATCCCTCCGTGCAGATTAAAGTAGGTACCTCGATAATACCTGTCTCTCTAACAAATACTCGGTCCACACTCTAACCACCAGCAAAAGTGCTGAGTCATCTGAACTACAGACACGCCCGTGCCCGTGAAGCACGTGCTGTGCTGTTTGCGCATGTCCATGTTGGGCCTTTCCGGATGTGAAAGACGGTGTTTACGTGCGTTTATGTTAAAACTTGTCGCGTATATTTTTTTTATATCCCTTAAAATCAGGCTCGGTATGAAAGCCTTAAGAGTGAAATCTGTATTATGAGGATCATGTCAGAAATAATTCCCTCTGTCTGCAGGATCTGCTTATTTCCCACTTACTTAGCAGCGCAACGCGTGTTATAAAGCTGTCAACAGCAATTGACTGAGGCTCAGTTTCTCAGATATTAAATGTTTTTATGGTGATGCATAATTTTATGAACATTTTAAATGCAGAATATTTCATTCTAAGAGTACATATGTCTGTATGTACTCATTCTCACATTTGTTTACAAAGACAGATTTTTTTCTTTCTAAAGAGACAGATTCATTTTTATTCATATATTTGGCTTTTTCCCATTTTAATATTGCAGTTTTTCAAATGAAACATTTTAAACAAAACTGTCATTAAAATGGTTCCAAGTACAATAAAATAATTTGTTAAACAACAAACTTATCATTTCTTTTAGGAAATACGGTGATACCGTGATACAGCAGTATTTTCTGAGAGAGTTATCATACCGTGAAAATCTCATACCGTTGCAACCCTAATCTATGGTTTAGTTTGACAGTAAATACAGTTTAGATGCTGGTTTTGAATAAATCATATTGTTGCAAGCAAACTTTCCTGATAGGAATTTCCTTTTTAAGAGAATAGATTTCATAAAGAATATTTGTTAGTTTGCCTAGTCTTAACCACATATATAATATTTTATTTTTTTTCTATAGGGGGCACAGAGCCTGGAGCAGAAACTTCTAATGGTGACTCATTACTGGAGTGGCTGAACACTTTCAGACGCACTGGTAATGCTACTCGCAGCGGGCAGAGTGGCAATCAGACATGGCGTGCTGTCAGCCGGACCAACCCTAACAGTGGAGAATTCCGTTTTAGCCTGGAGATCAACATCAACCATGATCAGCCAGAGCCAGGGGAGCATAATGAGACTGTGGACACTGCGGAGCCGCCAGTGACTGCCCCAAACACATCTTCCCCCTCTATACGAACTGCTTCTCCCTTTTCCACCTCTCGCCCTTCAACCACACCAAGGCCCACTCCCTACCCTACCCCCCGCCCAGCCATCAGCAGGCGGGTGCAGACACGCCGTACACGCAGCAGCACTACTACACTTTCTATGAGCCCCCCTGCACTTCCTCCGCCAGTGGCTGCCTCAGCTGCTGCTCAGAGGAGAGGTGGCACTTTGCACTCTTTAGCTCCTCCTCTCAATGTTCCAAACCCTCCTCCTGATCAAACTATATCTTTGCAACATCAAGCCTTGAATGTAGAAGGAGAGCAGGGGCGTGATGATGCATCTGCTTCTATAGACTGCCCCCGGGTGTCACCCCAGTCTGCGTCACAGGCCCCAGCAGTGGGACACGAATCACGTGGCAGTAGGACTCGATCGCGTGGTCGTGGACGCAGAGCTGCATATGGAAGTGGGCTTTCATCTCGTGTGTCAAGGCGAAGTCGTTCCCCTTTGCACAGAATTAGTTCTGTTAGTACCACTCTGCCATCAAGCAGTGATGCTAGCAACTCTTCCATCAATACTGTCGAACCAGGCCGTGGCACAGCCTCTGTGTCAGTGGAGACTGAAGAGGCCATATCAGAACCTACTATTCCAACAGAGCCAGCTGTAGAGATGGTTGAGCGTGAAGGTGAATCACAAGTAATTGGAGCAGGAAGTTCAGCAGTGCGGCGACACCCAACCATCATGTTGGACCTGCAGGTGAGAAGGATTCGACCTGGTGAAAACCGTGATCGGGACAGCATTGCCAGCAGAACACGATCTCGTGCACGTGTTGCAGAAAATACTGTGACATTTGAAAGCGACAGCGGTGGATTTAGACGCACCATCTCCCGTTCTGAGCGAGCTGGGATTCGCACCTACGTCAGCACTATCCGGATTCCACTGAGGCGTATCAGTGAGACAGGCCTGGGGGAGCCTAACTCCACTGCCCTGCGTTCCATATTACGCCAGATCATGACTGGATTTGGGGAGCTTAGCTCCCTAATGGAGACAGAGGCAGATTCTGAAACTGTTGCACCTAACCATGCAGATACCAGTGGCACAAATAGTAACAACAACCCGGGCAGTCGTCTGCATACAAATGAGAGTGCACCTGGCCAAGTTAGTACAGGTGGGGTAGTTCAAGAGAGGGTGGGGCTGGTGGGAAGTGATGAGGACCAGATTGGGCAGGCTAGACTTGGAGGAGGAGTAGTGAGCACCACAGACGGACGGGCTACCAGCAGAGACACCAATAACCTAGTAGAGAACGGTACTTTACCCATCTTGCGGCTGGCGCATTTCTTCTTACTCAATGATGAAGAAGATGATGAACATCCTAGGGGCCTGACCAAAGAGCAGATTGACAATCTATCAACGCGTACCTATGGTCAGGCCAGCCTGGAGGGGGAGATTGGTCGAGCCTGCAGCGTCTGCATAAACGAGTACATCCAAGGCAACAAGCTGCGCCGCCTCCCTTGTTCCCATGAATTCCACATCCACTGCATTGACCGCTGGCTCTCTGAAAATAACACCTGCCCTATCTGCAGGCAGCCTATACTTTCAGTGCATCATGACTGACCTATATGCTCACAAATACAACTGTCATGCTCCTGGCTCACTGATTGAGCAGACCCAAGTGGGCGTTGCATGTACATAGCGCTTTCATGGTTTAATTTCTTTGAATATATCCATTGTGTTGAAGAAGGTTGAACCAAAAGTGTGGAATAAGAAACTATAAATGCAAAGAATAAACAAAACTTTATTTTTTTAGACCTTTTGGTTTTCAACAACTCATTGTTATTTTATTTTCTTCTTCCTGTGACCTAGTTCGCTGGTCTGTGCGATAACGCTTCAGAGGCTCACGTCTATAGAAGGCATTAAAGCTTATTAAGGAGCTTCTGTAGCTGCTGCTGAATAGTCTCACTTTAGATCTTTGATGTCTGACACACGACGTCTCTCTCACAACTGGACTATAGAAATCACTTCTAGGCTTGATTTATCTTCCATTATAGGCTGTAAATAACTCACCAGTGCTTATATTCAAAGGTTTTGAAGAAAGCTGCTCTTCACATGCCATTTATTCAGAATGGAAGCAGGAAGCCTTATGTTCATTTCATCTTAATTTTAGCGTTGACATCCAAAAGTGTCACATTAAAATTGATTAAGAAGTGTTTGATTTATTGGATATATATGTGCAAGGTCTTCAATTTAGAAGTTTTACTCTGGCCATCTAGTAGTATTTGTTTGAGCCCTTAAGTCCCATATAATTGCAATATAGAAGTCATCCATTAAGGTAACCTGTTAAAAACAGCCATTTTGAAACCAGTAAGATTAGCCATACGAGCAGCACAATTTCAGTGAAATGCAGAATATGATAATCAGGAATTCAGACTTGTCAGTATGAGTTGTGCAATAGAGGGAAAAGACAGTATTGTTTGTTTTTGCTGTTCATTGTTGTTTACATTGTAATGCCTGATTATCATCTCCACTTAAGCAAAGCGTTCTTATCTATGAAATCAATGTTTGAGCTCAGTTCCTGTTGCTGTTTTTAGGCTCACACCTAACGGGACCTTTGGCATGAGGTTGCATAGTTAGCCTGTCACATGGAATAGAAAAAAGGAAATCGATTTTCAGTTTTTGCAGTTCTACAGATAACTCAGAAGTCCTTACTAATGAATGGCTTCATGGTTTATTGCATCAGTTCTGATGCTGAAATCCTCCAAAAATGTTCTGCTAATGAGAATCCTTCCCTCCCCGATTGGGTCTGTGCAATGGTTGCTGCCTGTTTAAGTACCAGTGCACACATGTGAATAAGGCTGTGTTAGTAATGTATTTCTCTACACTCTTTATCATTTGTTTTTACATAACATGGACAAATGTTGCATTTCTAGTGTACGCAGGTGGGATATTTAGCTGAACCACCCAGTCAGCATGTTCCCACCGGAGTCACTTTGTACATCCGTGATTACACAGGAGCTACTCTGTCTCTGCGGTTAACGTGTCACTAACAAAACTGCAGGATCTGTGCGGTTTATTCTGTAAGAATGTGTGAGCGTGTGGTGTGTGTGTGTGTGGTATAATTGTATGTGTTTGAGGGAAAGGTCCAGTGTACCAATAAAACCTGGTTCTCAGAAGGCTTCTGTCTGGTGAATGTTCACCTTGGAGAAAAAAGTTGTGGGCACTTCAGGAGTGACTATTTATTCTGTTCGTATTTAATAAGATGGAAATCAACCTTTGAAATATGAAATATGTTACAATGTGATGAGAGTAAATGAAACCGCTATGATGAACATGTTACTATGTAATAAAAAGAAGACCTTGGTTTTCTTCTCTGCTCCTTAACAGTGTAATAAAATGCCGCTTTGTTATGCTGGAATATCTGCTGTATGGATATATCTGATTAAAATGGTGTGTGTGCAGGGCGGACTGAAAAATAATTCAGGCCAGTTCATCATCCCAGACCACTCTTTACAGTACAGAATTATATCAGGTGATCGTTACACTTTACGCTAAATAATCACCGAAAATAATTCACTTTATTAATATCTTACAAATGTGAAAAGGAGGAGAGTATTTGTAACTGTTAAAAATAATTTATTGGGATAATTTGTGTTAACATATCAAAATGACAATTTCTAACATGAATAATGAGTTTTCAAAGGTATGCCATGGAAATTGAAATTACAAATGCACCAATCACAGCACAGACGTGCAAAATAATTTGCACGTTATAACACAGCGTGAGATACAGATCAAACTTCACACATTCACTAAAACTGATCGTGAGCTACAGCGATATAAAACCGTATTGTTGGCTGGCACCTATCTTCAACTATTGTTTAATACATTTTTAAATCCTCTGTGTTTCCATTTTGACTCATAGACGTGTTTACCTGGTTACCTTACCGGCAGAAATAGAAACTACATGTGTTTATTAACGCGCGTCTTGGGCGTGCGCACCAGCGCACCATTGAGACGGAAAGCGGGCAGCCTCTGCGAGGTCCACAATCGGAACGAATGCTCGCACCCTCACAGATCCCCCGGGAAACGGGTGCGCGTGTGTGTTAGCAAGACGCCCGAGAAATACATATAAACACAAACAAGAAGTACAAAAAAGGGGAAACAAAGTGTGAAATTGTGATAACATACAAAACCAACACACACTTTGATCAAAAATCTATAAAATGTAAATACATTTTAAAAGTACACATAGTAGCTATAAATTACACCAAAAGACAGAGAAGAGAAAGCTTCTAAAAATGTAGCTTCGGCTGTATCAGAGTCCTTTCTTTATAATACTTTTGGCAATATGTGTATTTATCGCTCTTTGAGCCTAGAGACCGGGAGCGCTAACGCGTCATCCTCCCATGCGCGCCCCCGTGGCTCGATTGAAGCACGGTGTTGCAAAACCAAACAGGACAGGAGCAAAAAGAGGGGTCAGTTTCCTTCAAAATATAAGCATATTAGGCGCTAAAATCATTTGACTGGTTTACTAACTTCTATAATGCACGGCTGAAGCTACCAGTCATCCCGTGAATATTTTTTTTCAATTAATTAAAAGTATGTTTGGTTAAATTTAATTAAAAATGTTTTAAGAAAAACTTGCAGACATAGAAGGTTAATGTTGGCTATTTTAACTAATTAGCCCTTTTAATTAAAAATAATGTGGTGGTGGTGGGGGGTATTTCGATATTTTTTTGTGTGTATGTCAAAAAGTGCTTCCCAAAAATTCATAAAAGTATGTTTTGGGAGCAGATAACATGTCAAAAAGGTCTAAGGGACAGGAGGACAAAGCACATAGAGACAATAAAGTGATCAAATATAAAACAGAAAATCACACAAAACAAACAAAAACTACAGAATAATAAATATACAATTTGATTCTGTTGCAAAATCATCTTTGTTTGTTTGTTTGTTTTGAGTCAAACCCTATTTCTCTTTTGCAAATTCTGAGCAAATTATACATGCTTTTATTACAACTCGATTTGTTATTGTAATGCCCTTTATGTTGGCATGATTCAAGCATAAATCAGACACGCCTTCAATCGCCTTCTTATTAGAACCCCTAAGATATAGCATATGTTCCCTCCCTTCACTTGCATCCTGTGGGTTTTAGGATAGATTTTAAGATTTTATTGTGAGTTTTGAAATCTCTTAATGGTCTGGCGCCTCTATATTTTGCTGATCTCTTAACACATTATGTCCCTTTAAGGTCAGAGTGAGAGTTGTAGATATTTGGGCTGTTTTTTTGGTTTATTTTTTTCTTCTTCTTTTTGTAATTCTTTTAGATATATTGATGTGTGGGGGCATGTATGTATATTGCACTATGTAACCCTCCTTTCTTATATACAGCACTTTGATGAACTTTGTTGTTTTAAATAAGCTTTATAAATAAAATTGGATTGAGTCTACTGAAAACAGAGGCACACTACCATCTAACCTGTTTAACTTCTCTATGTTGTCTGCGGCCAAACCTGTGACCTGACAGGCAGATGCACTATATTGCCAAAGGTATTCACTCATCCAGTCTGTATCATTGAATTCAGGTGTTCCAATCACTTCCATGGCCACAGGTGTATAAAGCCAAGCACCTAGGCACACAGACTACTTAGACAAACCTCTGTGAAAGAATGGGGCGCTCTCAGGAACTCAGTGAATTCCAGTACTGTGATAGGATGCCATGGTTTTTCCATGGCCGAGCAGATCCAAGCCTTACATCACCAAGCGCAATGCAAAGCCTCAGATGCAGTTGTGTGAAACACGCCGCCACTGGACTCTAGAGCATTGGAGACATGTTCTCTAGAGCGATGAATCACAGTTCTCCGTCTGGCAATCTAATGAACATGTCTAGGTTTCCTGATTGCCAGGAAAACAGTACTTTGCTTCCAACTTTGTGGGAACATTTTGGGGATGTCCCTTTCCTGTTCCAGCATGATTGCGCACCAGTGCACACAGCAAGGTCAATAAAGACATGGATGAGTGAGTTTGGCGTGGTGGAAGACCTTGACTGGCCTGCACAGAGTCCTGACCTCAACTCGATCCTGAACACTCTGCTATGAATTAGAGCAGAGACTGAGAGCCAGGCCAAGGTGGAATCGAATGAATTCCACCCTGGCCTCTCTGTGTGGAGTTTGCATGTTCTCCATGTGCCAGTGTGGGTTTCCTCCGGGTACTCCGGTTTCCTCCCACAGTCCAAAGACATGCAATTACTGGGGTCGGGTTAACTGGTCACTTTAAATTGGCCATAGGTGTGAATGTGAGTGCATTCACACCTATTAGCAACAGCTTGGCGACCTGTACAGGGTGCACTCTGCCTCTCGCCCTATGTCAGCTGGGACTGGGCATCATATTAAATCCTACGGATTAAAAATGGGATGTCACTCAATTCATATGCGTGTGAAGGCAGACGAGCGACTACTTTTGGCAATATAGTGTATCATGAATCCATGGCTGTGAAATTCGCCTATAGGGATTAGTCTAGTCTTAGTTTTATTTTGAAAACAGTGACCGGAAGTACCTCTCGTGTTTAATCTGTCTAACTCGACGTTAGTTGAAGCTGCCCTCCACAACGTTACCTTCGCGGTCTGACCGAGAAATAATGATCGCTGAGCAACAGCAGCAGCATCAGCGGCGGCAGCGGCGACCGCAGCCCGGGCCCATGCAGAGCAGCGCTCCCCTGCTCTGTCCGTGAGCCGTGAGCATGCCACCGCTCCGGCCTCTTCTTTCCAGCCGCACCGACACTCGTTTACCAAGATGTATTTCAACCGGAGGGCCAAGAAGATCCACAGCGAGGGAGGTAAGCTCAGAAGAAACATGTTATTTAATCTTTGCTCGATCGGGGTTCCGCCCGTTGCTGTTTGCTGTGACCCATCAGTGTTAAGTGTTTATCCCATTAACAGGCCCGTCCTTTTTGCTGGATACAGCGGCCTGTGTATAAAATCGTGCGTATTTGATATGTGCTTGGCATAATAACGGGGAACCGTATTGTTCTGGACTGCGGCATGCACACGGAGTGACTTGCCAGTATTTATCCTCCAGCCTCACTCATTTCTTGGATGGGAACGCAAGGGCAAGCAGACTGCAGGTGCGTGCCCCAGGTAGCGCCGGGTGTATCATTTAAAAAAAGAAGAAGAAGCCTCGATTCATTATAGAGCCAAGGGAAGGAATTGCTGATTAATGTGTATTTTTCAAAGGCTAAATGTGTTCCGTGTGACCTTATCAATAAATATCGATTGCACTGTGTGACCTATGTGCTCATTATGGTGTTATGTAATTATGTTGCAACAGATTTGTGTGGCGGCTGTGCTGCACCATATTGTCCGTGATTAACTCGCAAATAAGATGAAAATGTAGTGATCTGCTTTTGCTGTGATAGAAAGTACTAGCAATATAAGTTCACAAGTGCCCACATCAAGCGCCCGCAGATCAGTCCAAGAACAGCCTATTACCTCTCCGACTTAAAAACCACGTGACCATCTAAAGCGCGCTCCTTATCTCACCTTACCTTACCCTAAGGTTATTCACATATTCACGTTAAAGCATCTCACGCGCATGTGTTGAGTAAAGGATCTTTCAGTCTTTTGCGCACAGAGCCTGCTGTTTATTTTCAATAACCCCCCTGTGAGAAAATGCACTGTCTCGGTTTTTAGCAGGAAAATCTCATCAATTAAGAAGCTGGCCAGAAGGTGAGGATGCTGAAACAAGAGGCTGCATCAGACGATTTCACACATGGCAAGCAGACACTGAATTGGATTGTCCTGGAAGAGAAGAGCATGTGTTTGTCTCATCCAGCGGCTTTTAATAGTGACTGGCACATATTGTCAGGCTGCTTTGCTGTTGTGTGTGTGTGTGTGTGTGTGTGTGTGTGTGTGTGTGTGCGTGTGTGTGTGTGTGTGTGTGTGTGTGTGTGTGTGTCTTGGGGCGCAGAGAAAT
>VUQK01000051.1:9190-25431 GCA_015106715.1 Bujurquina vittata | reverse complement strand
GACAGGCCAATGTCCAGCAAGAAATGGCAAAGGTAGAAAAATTATTATCTATCTATATTTTGTTGTTGTTGTTGTTGTTGTTGTTGTTCATATCTTCCAATTTACTTCACAGATCTTTTCCTGGTCTTTTCAGAAGAGAGAGGATTAGTGGCAAACGGAGATTTCCTACACCTCTTAAAAATATTTCTCCAGCCCCCTCAAAGACCACAAATCTCCAGTTTTATTTACTGCCAAGACCCATGACCAGAACTCCAGATGGGTCCCAGGAGCTCAGGATGTCAACGTCTCCCGTCTATGTCTCTGTCTCTCCCCCCTTCCCTCCCTATCTCTCTGCCTGTCACTCGCACTCACTCAGCTTCGCCTCTCTCCCATCAATCCAACGGTGCAGGACCTGCTTGCTCGTCCTCCGGTTACCGCAAGGCAGATGATGAGATGTCCGGGACCACTTCCCAGGCGGATCCCGTCAACCGGCCTCAGAATACCAAGTTCTGCGACAACCACATCAGGTAGGTGTCCCTCCTGAGCTTCTAACTTTTGCTATAATGCACACCTTGCATGCTTTGTGTTCTGACGAACTGGTGTTGCCTGGAGGAATAGCAGACTATCCTTACTGATGCCGAGCTGTCAGCAGAGAGAGAAAGAGGATCTGTTTTAACAAAATAATTTAAGGCCGTCCTTATTTGTGAAAAAAAGTACATCAAACCATGGCACAGCTCACCACACTGCTGACAGTAACTGTTTTTTATTTGTTTGTATTCATCTCATTATTCCTGAACCATCTTTAGGAGCCCATTTTTATTTATTTTTTGCATGTACCATTTTAAGTCAAAGATGAGGTCAGATTGTAGGTTTTTGGTGTCTCGTTTTAGGACAGTCCAACATGTTGGATATTTGCTCACAGGGGCTTTAGACCAGCATTGTCGGGTTGAAGGACGGTGTCTTCTGTAGAGCAGACTTTGGACCGCTGAGATTTTCTTTATTGTCCTCTATTTAAAGCTCTATTTGTTTTTAGTTTCTGATGAAACCACACTAAACCCGTTAAAGGGAAAATGTTTTACTTAAAAAAAATATTATTAGGAGTAAACATCTATTTTCAAGGAAGTTTAATAAATCACCTATTAAAAGACTGTTTGTGTTTCTGCAGCAATCCTGAAGGGTGAGGCAAACATATGTCACTGCCTGAAGGACATTGGAGAGGCTCAGTGGAAAATGACTTCATCAGTATACGTCCTCATGAATTTTTAGGGATGTTAATTGAAATAAAGTTGCAGGCATTTAGGTTAATTACAAAAAGCACCTTAGCAGAGCCCATTTGGTCAAAGGTGTCCAGTCCACTTGTGTAGTTTGCAAAATTGTGGCATGATCGTTCCTGCATTTCACTGAGGATAAAAGCTGTCCACTCTTATACCTGAGGACGCAGTCAAAAACTGTAGCTGTGATTCTCTTAGTCATGACCTTGTGCGGTTCGAGCAGCTCAGACCACAAATATTGGACTGTGCTTCAGTATTTCTGGTGTGTTTTGGTGCTTCTGCAGTCAACGTAATAACCTGTCAGAGACAGTGTCATGGGCAAAGCCAAACAGCATGTGCTGCGGCAAAGAGTCTCTTTCATCAACATTGTCCCAGCTGTCATTGGAATATTTTATGGGCTCAGCTGTGGTAATAAATAGAAACACAGTCAAGTTTGATTCAGACCGACGCCAGTGTAGTTTGTATGTTATCACTGCTGTTTGCGTGTAGTAAGTGAGATTGGTGCCATGAGGACAACAGGGTTGATAGTTTGTGAGTCAAAGACTTGTTGTTGCTCAACAGGCATTCAGTAGTTTTGCAATTGTTGTCAGGAGATTCAATTCCACTTTTAAAGAGCCTATTTCAGCTCTGCAAATAAGATTAAGGTGGTTGTTCCCTTGCTCCTCTGATTGGATCATGCGTGGCACGTTGCCCCCGCTGCATGCTGATTGGAGAGGCAGGAGCGCTCCGGCTCCAGACACGTGCCCTCTGATGTCTCCCTCTTCCTGTAAATCTTTAGTTTGTGTTTTAAAAGTTCAATAGCATTATTGATTTTTTTTTTTATTTGCAAGATTAAAGCCTTGTAGCTTTTATGCGTATACTCAACTCACCTCATCTCCAATTCCCAGATCCACCTCTTCCGTTTCTTAATGTGTTGTTGTTTTGAAACTGCATTGCCATTAAATGCAAAGTAACATGTTCATCTCTCCTAGAAGGAGGCCCCCACCTATGTTCTTCCTCTTATACTCATGACTCTTGTCTGACCTTTGTCCAGTTTTTAATGCATGAAGAACACAGTCTGTTTTTTATAAAAACATGGCAAAGCCACATGACTGCAGGAGAGCATCACCCCTGCAGCTAACAGCTGTTAACCCCACCAGCAAGTTTGACATTTATGCTATAAAAAAATAACACTGCCAGAAGTTTTGGGCTGTTTTTTCCTAATCCACTGGAAGGGGGAGTGTTGCTCTTCGTGGCGTCCGGTATCACTTGTCTTTGATTAGATTAAGGTAGCCTTATCTGCTCAGTCGTCAGTGTAGTATCACTAACTCTGATGTATTCAGAGCATCAGGGTTGGACTGAAGTTCTGAATATGTCACTCTAAAATGTTTTCATTTTATGGTGTTTTAGCGCAGGTTCAGTCACGTACACTGGGCATGTGAGTCATGGTGAAAACAGAAAGCAGCCAGTTGGTTGCTTGCACACAAAACTGCAGGAGAAGAACTAGAGTGCCAAGAAGTCCAAAGATTTCTTTACTTGGACTGAGGATGAGGTGGTGCTGTTACTGAAAGTAGCATGCAAGTATAAGGAAAAATTAAAGTTTGTGAGAGTGGTACTGGGAGCCTTATCCATCGTCAAAGGAAGCCCTGGCAATAAAAAAAAAAGTACCCACACGAAAAGGATCACATGTGGGCTTAGCTAGAATGTTTTGACTTAATTATAGCGATGGATAAGACCCAATTAGGAAGCGAATGTCTGCATCATAGCATCCAAGCAGTCTCCATTCCCGTCTGTCCAGACTAAACCACAGTTTTAATTTTGTAAGCTAAAACTGGGTCAGCAGGATTTCCATAAGCCCGTTTTAGACATCCCAAAAGACTGTAGTAGGTGCTCACATAGTAAAAGTTGCACAAAAATGCATTAATGTGGATATACCCCGAGGATGGTGTGTATCAGTGTGACTGAAAAACATCCGTTGGTCGTCTGATTTTAGTACGTGATGTCCCTCCCTATAGCTTTCTGTGTCTGAGTGTAAGGCAGATGGAAAAAGCAGATCTTCAAGGAGATTCTGAACCGTGATAGAGGAGTGTGCTGCTTCTGTTGCATGCACTCTGTGCACTCACGCACACGCACACACACACACCGACACACACACACACCGTCCATTAAACTAAAGTCAGAAGCAGAGGCTCTTACACTTCAATCAGGCTGCACTGGAAAACAAAACAAAAACAAGGCAGGCCATGACTTGAAGGTTGACTTTTTATTTTTAGCTCATCTAAAAGCTCTTACTGTAGCTCCTGGCTGCAGCGAAGCTGATCAATACAGCTGTCTGATCGATACAGCTGATTGACAAAAAGGTTGAGGTTGCCAAGGTTTCTTGTGCTGTTTTCAGGTATTTTTCCATCTAAATTTAGTGTTGGATTGAACATCTTGGCCTATTTATAGGTGAGTTGTGTGTTTTCAGGACATAATGGCTCTGTTTGTGCTGTCTGTGCACAATTTAATGTTTGTAATAGATTTTCAAGTGCTGCAATATTAAAACCCAAATGGAGTTCTTTGTTGTTCAGCCTTTAAGGTAATGCTACTCAAGCATCTCTTGGGTAAAAGAAAAAAAATCATTAGCTCACAATTTATGCATGAATTCCCACTTTTGATAATGCACTACGCGACATTTCTGGCATCTGTTTGAACATAAACAACATGTAAACTCTTCTTTTTTTTCTTTTTTTCACTCTCTTCTTCTTTAGCACCACCAAGTATGGGATTCTCACCTTTCTGCCCCGGTTTCTGTACGAGCAGATCAGACGGGCTGCCAATGCCTTCTTCCTGTTCATCGCACTCATGCAGGTGAACCCCACTACGCACAACAGCAGCTGCCAGCGCTGTTTGCTCAGTGTGCTGTTTGTTTGGTTTCTGCACTCAGCCCAGGTTTTAAATGCTTCATCCTGCAACGTCTTATTTCAGTCCATTCCAGACTTTGCAAAAGGCCGCCTTTACATGAAATATGGCATTCTATTGATGGCATTTTTTTCTTAAAAGCACATGAATTTGCTTTGCTGTTACTCTTATGGGATGCTTCAAGACAGTCAGCTCTATCAGCATCAATTTTTCTCTTGTCTGTCATTAGCAAATTCCTGATGTGTCACCGACTGGTCGCTACACCACGCTGGTCCCACTTATCTTCATCCTCACAGTGGCCGGGATCAAAGAGATCATAGAGGACTATGTGAGTACCGCTGCAGCGTAGGTAGAAGTCAGCTTTTAACTTATTTTTTAAAAAAAAGATGGAAAAGCAAGGCATCGCACAGTTAGCCTCATCTTCATTCATCTCATTACAGAAAAGGCATAAAGCAGACAACACAGTCAACAAGAAGAAGACAACAGGTATCATGCGTGTGCTTGTTAATGTGCTATCTGTTTTTCATGAGAGTGCTTGTGTGTATTTGCATGGGCTTTGTTTTCCTTTCATGCCAGGGTGAATGGCTGTTGTCTATCAGTCATTATAGCACAGGCCGCCGTGCCCCAGACAAAAGTTTAGTGGCTATGAATACTGTATGAGAGCTGCTCTATAGGCTGACTGACAGCTATGTTGTCCTTGTCTCTCAGTGCTGCGGAGCGGGGCATGGCAGACAGTAATCTGGAAACAGGTATTTTCACATTCTTCAGCTCTTGTGCACTCACTTCTCTCTCCCGAGCTTTCTCTTTCTTTATGTTTTACAACTCAGAATGCTTTATTTGATTGACACAAATCGTGTCAAATAACGCAGCAAGAAATATGAAAAAATGCAAACTTCTCTTACTTTATGGAATATATCAAGTAAATTGTAGAAAAGCATGCACAGCAAACAAAAAGTTAACAGTTGGAAATGAAATACTTCTAAACAAGAGCAATAACACTCTAGAGATGATACAAATAATTTTTAGTAAGTGTGGATTATGTCTGTAAGTGCTAAGAGATGGTTTTTAATATGGTCTTATTCCACCTTTTCTCCCGCCTTGCCAGGATTTCTTGTATTCTACTTTTTTATTCTTTAGACTGTCCTATGCGTACTTGGGATCTTTGACAGGAAAAACATGCTTGTCCAATTAGTATTCATGTTTCATGGTCGGATAACAAATGCATCTAATTGTTCTTTAGGGGATTAGTCCATCCAGCATTTCAAACGGTCACGTCTTGTTTGTTGAACAGTTAAATTTTCTCTGTAGGTTTTCGGTTCATTGAACTTTTTTTATTTCTGCATGGCTATGTATGTTATTGTGCAGTATTTCTTTCCACAGATCAGGCCTTCTTAGCTCTTAGCTGTATGCGATCTTGCTCCAGCAGGTCAAGTCAAATCAAATTTGAGCCCTTGTTATGGGGGTGACAGGCGTGTACAGCGGAGATTAAGTCCCATTGGTGCTCAGTGACACGACAGGTGAAGGAATTTGATTCAGTTGCTCTTCTAACTCATTAATGCCTGTGCTGAAATCAAATTTAATCAATTTTGGCTTTGCCACACCATGAAATCTGTGTTTGGAGAATTCTGCATTTCCTTCTGTTAATTGAAGTCAGAGGCATTTTATTTTTAAAATTTCCCTCATGCTTCAAATATGATTATCTTGACTGTGTAGGAATTGGTAGCGTCACAGTTTGTGTCCCCTAGATCGTCGTATTTCTTGGAGCCAAGCCCCCCTCTTGTATACTTGGAAAACAAGTTTCCGGCTGGTGATCCTAGGAGAACCGACAGCCTGAAACACTTGCGTAGTTTCCACAGTTCCTGATGTAGCACACTGGCAGTGTTTTAGCTTGACTGTCTACTGTGATAAAGTCAACTCCACATGCTCGTGCAGGCCTTGGTTCTCTGAAGTTATCATGTGTTTTTCTTTCTTTAGACTTTAGGTCATTTGGGGAAACTTCTTGGCCCCACAAGGACGAGTAACTTGTTTAGGACTTTTAAGTTTTGTTATTTTTTAAAATTGGCTGCAGCATTACTCCTCGAACACTTCATAAGGAAAGTGTCCTTCCTTCTTTTGCCTTCTTTCTTGTCTTCGCCTTCTCATCTTGGTTGCTGCAATGCACTGCTGTGCCCACTTGCACATAATCTGAAGCCATTATTTCTCTTTTGGCTGCATCATTTGCTGGTATCTGATTAACCTGCCCATTGTTTCCTCTCTCTGTCTTCTTCTCTTATCCCTGCTGTTCCCTGTTACTCTATACCTCAACGCCCCTCTGTTTCCTGCTCTCACGCTGTTGCACTGCTGCATTCTGCTCACAAGGTGGCAGTAGGAGACGTAGTGAAGGTGACTAATGGCCAGCACCTCCCAGCTGACATGGTTATAGTGTCCTCCAGGTCAGTCCTGTGTGACTGTCTGTGTACATGGTGCATGTACTGCTTTAATATATTAAAACAATCTGTTAAACTCCTTTTAAGGGCTGCTGCTAATGATTTTTTTAAATCAGTCATTTCAACTCAGATCAACTTAAAATGTAAAATGCTAAGAAAGTATATATATGAGGTTTTACCCAGCAAATGGTTAATGGTCATAAATAACTATCTATGGTTTCCTGTTCATTCATTTCAAGCTTTAGAGTGTGTTCTGCCTTCTTCACAGTGAACCACAGGCCATGTGTTACATTGAGACCTCTAACCTGGATGGAGAAACCAACCTGAAGATCAGACAGGTGGGTTGTCTGTTTGTAATCTTCAAAAGTCCACCATTTTGCCACAAAAGTTCACTTGGACTCAACCGATTAAATTTTGGAAGGCAAAGCAAATTTGTAATCTTAACGTTTTGTACAAATGTCAAGTAGAATAAGTCAAAGAATCAAAGTATTATTGTTCTTTGACTTTACTTGTCATGCTTTTGTTTTCCAGGGTCTCCCACTCACAGCTGGTTTACAAACTCTCGAGGATTTGATGGGACTGTCTGGCCGTCTGGAGTGTGAAGGCCCCAACAGACACCTGTATGACTTCACTGGCACCCTACGGCTAGAAAACCAGAAGTGAGACACATTTTTTTCCCTCGTCAGTTATTGATGCGCTCTAGCAGTTGCTCTGTCAGAGTTAGGTGCTAAAATCTGTTTAAAAAGTGAAGACTGAGAAATGACTTGGGCCAAAAACCTCTCCTTTTCTTCAGTCCAGTCCCTCTGGGCCCAGACCAGGTGTTGCTGCGTGGCGCCCAGCTCAGGAACACACAGTGGGTTGTGGGAATCGTCGTCTACACTGGCCATGACTCCAAACTGATGCAGGTAAATCCCATCCCTTATCCTATGTCAGTAAACTGTGAACAAGCATGAAAAATCAGACATTTCAAGCCACGTTTTATAATGTTATTAATTACGAGTTCTTTATCATCCTTGCTGAGTGAGATTAGTGATTTCAATTAACTGTGACACATTCTTAACTGGGAGTGCATCCAAACAATGAGTACTTAATCTTCAGCTCCGGTGTTTGGATTGCTCGTACATTCTTCTGCTAAAAATGGATGAAGACCAGTCTTCTGAATTATAATTGTGTGTTATTGTTTGTGCATAATAATTAAATTACTAAAACAGGGGGCGTTAGTCCTCCTTTGAGATGACACTGTAGCTCGTAACAACAGCCTGTCCAACTCCTAGAACTCCACCAAGGCGCCACTGAAGCGCTCTAATGTAGAGCGGGTGACCAACATGCAGATCCTGGTTCTGTTTGGCATCCTGCTGGTCATGGCACTGGTTAGCTCTGTGGGCGCAGCCATCTGGAACAGAGAACACACAGATGATGCCTGCTGGTACCTGTCCCGAGCCGGTGAGATTATTAAAAAAATAATACACATGCAGAACACGTCAAGATCAGTTCCTTCTGTCTCCTTATGGTAATGACATGTTTGGGTAAATCTGGGTTATTAAATGAATGAATTTTGTCTGTGACATCAGGTGACATCTCCCTGAACTTTGCATATAATCTACTGACGTTCATCATCCTGTACAATAACCTGATCCCCATCAGCCTGCTGGTCACTCTGGAGGTGGTTAAGTTCACACAGGCCCTCTTCATTAACTGGGTATGAACCATGCATATTTTTTTTAATGCACGCTCCCTTATTTATGAACTACAAGTGGCCAAATTTACATCGAATTTGGGTGTGTTTTGTTCTTTTCCTCAGGATGTGGAGATGTACTACTCAGAAACAGACACGCCAGCCATGGCACGAACGTCTAATCTTAATGAGGAACTGGGCCAGGTCAGTTCCTCTTGTAATCAGCAGCTATAAAATATACTGTTTGCTCTCATTACTAACCATCTCTGTCTTTTCTAGGTCAAGTATCTGTTTTCCGACAAGACTGGAACTCTGACCTGTAACATCATGCACTTTAAGAAGTGCACCATAGCCGGGATAACATATGGGTCAGTAATCGCCTCTGTAAATTAATTCTTACCTCTTTTCTCTCAAATTCAGTTGCAGCCTGTTTTAGATTAACTCAATTAGAATTAGCTGTTGCTCAGTTCATTAAACGTGTGCTGCTTAATCAGATGAACAAATTAAATTCATCAACTGATTTCAAACTAATTCCTTTTGCACTTCCACCTCATTCATAACTGCAGCCACTTTCCTGATCTTGACTGTGATCGTTCAATGGACGACTTCAGGTTAGTGATTCCGCCGACTTATCATCAGCCTTTCCCTTTTTAGTATTCTTTTCATTTCCCGCTTCGCACATTTCCCAAATTCAGCGTCTTGTTGATCAGAAGAAATGTATCTTGCTACCATAGCCTGCAATGACATTTTTCTTCCCTACACAATAACTAAAGTAGGGTTTGTATTCTTTTTTGTCTCATAGCAACCTGCCATCCAGCAGCCATAACTCCACAGAGTTTGACGACCCAACTCTCATTCAGAACATCGAGAAGAACCATGTATGTGTCATGTGACACTTTTCTATTTCTTTGCTTGAAGCCAGCTGACCTGGATGCTGCTGCTAATAACCATATTCACTGTATTTACTTGTGGACATTCAGCCTACATCACCTCAGATCTGCGAGTTCCTGACAATGATGGCGGTGTGCCACACGGTCGTTCCAGAGAGGGAGGACAACCAGATCATCTACCAGGCCTCGTCCCCGGATGAAGGAGCTCTGGTCAAAGGAGCCAAAGGCCTGGGCTTTGTCTTCACGGCTAGGACGCCACATTCAGTCATCATTGAAGCTGTAAGTGTCTGTCTGCACATTTCTTCGGAGTCACAGATGCGTGTTGGACAGGAGCTGAGATTTTTTTGTGTGTTTCAGATGGGAAAAGAGATGAGCTATGAGCTACTGAATGTGCTGGAGTTTTCCAGGTAAGCTTGATGTTGATGTTCTTCTCAGCCAGTAATCTCATGATGATATAAGTCTTTGTGTGTTGAGACTAAACTCAACTCTCGTCACAGTAACCGTAAACGCATGTCTGTCGTGGTCAGGACACCCAGTGGGACGCTAAGACTGTACTGCAAAGGAGCTGTATGTTTATCCCATTGTTAGTACATTAAGATGCCAGCTAATGTAAAGTAATGGGTTTCATTTAATGTGTATTTCCTTTTTTCTGTAGGATAATGTTATTTTTGAACGTCTGACTGAAGCATCTCAGTACAAAGAATTAACAGTTGCTCATCTGGAACAGTTTGCTACTGAAGGTAAACAACAAAAACAAAAAGCTTTTTTAGCTTTGATTTTGTCCCTTTTTGAAGAGGATAAGTAATGTAGGACAGACTTGAGTCACAATCCTACTTAAAAAAGAAAAAAAAAGCCAACTATTTCTACTAGGAAACCAGTTTTTGACCATCTTATGCTCCTTCCATCCACTCAGGCTTGAGGACTCTGTGCTTTGCATACGTGGACCTGGAGGAAGGAGCCTATCAGGAGTGGTTGAAGGAATACAATTGTGCCAGCACCATAATCAAAGACCGTGCTCAGAAACTAGAGGAGTGCTATGAACTGCTGGAAAAGGTAAACTCATCTCTTTATCTGAAGTGATGTGTGTTTGTGGCCTTCTAATGGTTTGGTGAAACTAACTGCACATACAGTTGTGGCCAGAGGTTTACATACACGCATCATGGGCATGAATGTCATGGTAATTCTGACTACAGAATACGTCTTTAATGACCTAAAATTAAATAATAAAAAAAAAAGAATTGAGTCCACAAGTGTTAAATTACTTTGGATTTTTTCTAATCCACACAGGCTCAAATGTGTACATACACTCCCACTATTATTTGGTTAAATGTGCCTTTGCAAGCTGCACCTCAACCAGAAGCTTTTCGTTGCCATTAACAAGCTTCTGGCTGGATATTTGACCACTCCTCTTGGCAGAATTGGTAGAGTTCATTTAAATTGGTTGGTTTCCTGGCACAGACCTTTCTTTTATGGATAGATACAAATTTCCTGTAATGTTGAGGTCTGGTTTTGGGATGGCCATTCCAGAAGGTTAATGTTAATCTGCTTTATCTACTCCAAAACTAGTTTTGATGTGCATTTGGGATCATTGTTCTGTTGAATCACTCAACTGTGTCCAAGTTTCAACTGTCTATTTGATGTAAAATTTTAAGAATTTGGAGGTAGTCCGTTATTCCATCCACTTTGTGCCAGTACCACTGGCAGTAAAACAGCCCAGAGCATGATGCTACCAACAACATGCTTGACAGCTGGTACAGTGCCCTTAGGTTTTAAAGCCTCACCTTTACTCCTCCAAACATGCATCTTGTCTTTATGGCCAAATACCTCAATCTTTGTCCCATCTGACATTAAAACTTTTTCCCCAGAATGCATTTGGCTTTTCCTTGTGGGCAGCTGCAAATTTCTGTCGTGGATGCAGGTAAATTTTTTTCTTGGCCGGCATCCTCTCAGTTCATGACGATGTAAAACTTGCTTCACTGTTGACAGCGATGCTGACGTTCCAGCGGTTTCCAGTTTGAGCCTTTGTGGTTGCTGGATTGTTACTGAATGTCCAAACCAATGTCCTCTCATCTGAGGGGGATAGTTTGGGTCTTCTTCTGGACCTTTGCAAAGCGGTGACACATCTGAAAAACCTGTACTTATGTGTAGTCCCATTGTTTTGAGTATTGTTCAGTCCAATGAGTGCTTTCAGAGAAATCCTTCTTATGGTGGTAAAGAGAAACTACCTATTCTAAACAGTCAATTTCACTATTGAGAAGTTAATAGGCTTTGGACTTGTCAAGCTAAGTGAGTGTGTGTGTGTTTTTCAAGTAATTAAAGTGTGTGCTGTATAATCATTCCACCCTGGAAAAAGAAAAGTTCAAAGAAATCATTAAAAGCCCCAAATTACCATGACATTCATGCTCATGATGAGTGTATGTAAACTGCTGACCACAAATGTATCTCAATTTTAAGTTATTCACTCTGTTGCATGTTCAAGGTACCTTCTGTGTCTGGTAAGTGTGGGCATCAACTCCCCACAAATATGCTACACATTAAACTGGGGACTGATGAGCAAACCAGAGCCTACAGATGGATGTTGGTGTGTTGGAGTGGTTAACACAGCAGGCAGCAATGCGGGGCAGCAGCAGTGGTGCTGAGATGTCAGAGGGAGACATGACACATTTTGCAGCTTAAATAGACCGCTAATTTGGGAGAGCATATTTGGTAAATGACGTGAGGAAAGTGAGGCATGCTGGTGCGTATGACACAGTGCAGCCTCAAGTTGCCTGACTGAACTCTCAGGCTTTGCGCCATTTAATTTAATTTGGAAAAAGATAAAAAAATAAGCCATCGTTAAATTGGATAAAAATATTGAGAGATTATGGCATGGAAGTACTAATTTGATGAACATACCATATAAGGATTCACTCATAACAGAGAACTACATGCTGTTAGTGGCCAGCAGGTGGCAGAGTGGATCCATTTAGGTCCACATTTGGGAATAATGATGGTCCTGTTTCTTTAGGTACTCATTAGGGTTTTGAATTGGAATACAGCGTTAACTTTAAAGGTGTTTTATTTTTTTTAATTCATCGTGATTTAAAGACTAGTCTTTGCTCAATGGTAGAGCATAGTGAAACTTTTTTTAAAAAAAGGATAAATAAGAGGATATGAGGATTTCAGTTGAGGGAGGATTTTCAGTAGAGAGGTGAATTGTTTAGTGTGGAAACCAAGGATTTCGAGGAGAGAGTCAAGGTGAGAAAAATAAGTGAGGAAGAAAAATAAGTAAAGAAGAAAAAAAGAGGAAGCAACAGAAGGGGGTTAGGTTTGACTGGGAGACCACAAGGGTAATTGCCTCCACCAGCATGCCAAGAGCCCCATAAAACTGGAGTCAACAACACATTAGTGTTAACTTGTGTGTCTGTGCGTCTGTTTGTGTGTGTCCAAGTGTGTCTAATGAGGGTACACATGCATTTAAATGCTGAACAAATTAAAGCAAGGGGTGGAGGGGGAGTAATGGGTTACTTCTTGGCACGAAGAAACAGAGTTGGTACAGAAATCCAAAATGAGCTGAACTGAACCCGCTGGCATCGCTCTCATCCTCAAATTAGATGTGGATGATGCTGTCTGGAGAGAAAGAGCCCTAACATACACACTGGTGACGTCTGGCTGTATTTCTGGCATAAATATGATTTGTTTTTAAAGCTTGTTAACTATTTTGCGCCATGTTTTTGTTCTCGCTCTTTTTGTGTAACTTTATTTTTTTGACAAAATCTGTCGGCCTCTCTTCCACGCTCTTCTGCTCCTCTAACAGAACTTAATGCTGTTGGGTGCCACAGCCATCGAGGACCGTCTCCAGGCTGGCGTGCCAGAGACCATTGCCACTCTGATGAGGGCTGATATCAAGATCTGGGTCCTCACAGGAGACAAGCAGGAGACTGCCATCAATATAGGTGAGAGATGCTTAAATAAAAAATCCTGCAAAAGAGTGGAAGTAAATTTGGTGCTGCAGCCTTCTGTGCAGTAGTGCAGGAAACTGCATGTATTGTGGATTTAATGAAATCATGGCTGGAAGAATGGCGGGCATTATGTGGGCTGTGAGATGCCTGAGATGCCTCTATTCTCCAAGTGGAAAGCGCCAGCGACCAGTGAAGCCACAGTCTGGGGGACTGCAGTGACATGACTGCGTTTAGTGTCTTGGCAGTCGTGGAGGAAGTTGGTGGCAGATGTCCAAAAAACAGGACGTGAAAAGGAAAATCTGAGCGGACACTTGTCGCTCTTAGTTTAAAAGCTGGGACATCCTCAGAGATGGCATAGATCTTCTTCTCAAAGTGTGTATGAGCAGTGATTTCCTGATTTACTGCAGGTCACAGGCTGTTGGAGGAGAGTTAGATTGCTCTGTGTGTTTGTGTGTGTGTGTGTGTGTGTGTGTGTGAGCCAGGATTGTGTCAAGTTTTTCACCTGTGTTTTGGGTTTGAGAAAACTTAATCTCTTTCCCACTCCCCCTCCCTTCTCTGCCCTTCACTTATCTGTTTCTGTTTCTCAGGTTACTCCTGTCGCCTGGTGACACACGGCATGTCCCTCATCATCGTCAATGAGGACTCTTTGGATGTGAGTAGACTGACCTCCTCTTCCCGCTGGCTTGATTCTTTTACATCTGTGGAAACTTTGTACAGTGTTGAGGCTTTTTGTGCATCTAGGAGAGAGTGGGCTATGTGGTGGGGTCTTAAGAAGGTTACTGTGGGAACAAAGGTGTGGTCTGCAGCCCAGATTGGTGGGTGGGGCTCTTTGTGTGTTCACAGGTGCAGGTAATTAAAGTCTCTGGTGTCCTCTTTGGAGAAAGAGATGAAAAGAGACAAATGCTGCGCTATCACTTCTTTGCCCCTTCAGTCTCTTTGATAAGCATTCACGTACAGTGCTGTCAGTACCATTACAGTAGTCTCTCACTCTTGTATTCAACCCATTTCCAGCTGAATGCCAGAAGAACAAATCATATGCGTTCAGTCCTTTTTATGTTCCTTTTGGCAATTTTGAATTAAATCTGAGACGTTCCTTTTCACTAGATTAGATTTTCTAACCCCATTTATGTGTTCTTTGCATTCAGCTTCCTCGTGTGACCGCTTTACCTAAGTGGCTTGATTGCTGTCATGTGTCTCAGTCTTTCAGTCTCTTAGACTCCCACGTGTGTGCTCACACAATTATAATCACTTTGAATTTGTTTTTATGGAAGATGTGGGAGATTGTGACTCATAAATTTCAAGTTTAAGTGTGTGTGTCCTTGTATTTGTTTATGGGTATGTGTGTGGGTGCCCAAAGTGTGTGGTACACGTTAATGAAGAGATTTCTTTGTTTACATTCATAATTTTCTAACCCCCATATAAGTCAGTGTGCACCCTGGAGCGTCTCTTGGACTGTGAGTTTGTGGAGTAATTTTATTCATCTCCAGCATGTTCCCTCTATAGTATGATTAACTAGTCTAAGTGGAATTTATTGTTGGTGATGATTATAATGTAAGTGTAAAGCTCTGCACTTGGATTATGCTCAGGTTTGGCAAAAGGACTGTTAAACTTTGCTCTTTCACAAGTGTAAAGTGGTGTCTGGAAGCTCCCAGGTTTGAGGAAGTGCTGGCCAAAACGCTGACAGCAAGCAGGTCACTTAGATGCTAAATTAATTTAATTGGATGGGGTGAGTATTTAATGTTAAGGCAATAAGGATACTCTACACTGGGAATTTCCTGTGCAATTAGGGGAAAAGGGTGAAAATCCAATCGCTTTAAGTGGATCAGTCCTAAATTGGTTTGTAAGAGAAATTGTAGCAGATCGTCTACCATGTTTGATCATGTCCAGTTTGAAGCCTGATGGGTGTCTGTTAGTCCACCTCAGAGGACTGAACTTTCACTTGACTTCACTTCTTCTTTTCTCCTCTGCTTGTCCAGTTTCCTCAGCTTTTCAAGGACACGCCGAACATCACGCTGAGATGCCAAGTTTTCGGCTTATACTGTAACTCTTTGAGGAATCACCTTGTTGGTGCAAGAATATCGTTTTATCTCTGTCAAACGGTGTCATCGTTGCCATTTTTCATACTTTCAACTAAAGCGGTGGGAGCAAATGATGGATTTTTGTGGGAGGCTACAAGTAATAAAGTGCTTAAAGCTGCAATTTAAAATGGGTTTTCTGGTAAATTGTCTGTTATGTGTAGACACAACACTGGCTCATCCTGAGTTAGGTGCCTTTTTATGCTTGGGTAATTCCGAGGTCAGTGTTAAGTGGCTTAACAAACAAACAAAAGATTCCTTTCTGCAGTAACTAAACAATATGTCTGGAATTATCCTTAAGATGATTCAATGCAAAACTAAAGCAGCTTAGCAGGGAATCAGTCTTTCAACTACAAACTTTGGTGTCCATTCACTCTAACGTGTCCTTGAGCAAGATTTTGAATGTTCACCGGCTCCAGGGAGGCGGTTCTGCAGCTGGTTCCAACTTTCCTCTGCAGCAGGGTCAGGACAAAAGGCAGCATCTCATAATTCAGATTTAAAAAAAAAAAGGATAATGTTACGATTCAGATGGTCTTGTTTGTTGGTTGAACAAACACATTTCTTTTGGCTGCAGGTCAAAAACGCAGCTTACACACATAGGCAGGAAAGAGTCACAGCTGGCTGACGTGAAACATAAATGAAGCATCATGAGTGGAATATTTCACGTGGACAGCACAGTGATCTACAATGTGCTTTCGTTCTGGTGGATGTTTGCGAGACAAACACACTTTAAAGTGGTTGTAGATGCAACACAGCAAAGAGGAGACAGGATGACATCCTTTTGTCATCACTGTTTATTAGACCCGTAAACATCTAATTAATCTGGACATGTTTGAAAGAGGAGAAACACGTGTGTGCGTGTAGCCTGGTCTTGCGCACGTGTTGATGTCATTCATGCTTTCCTATCAGGACGACTTCAGAGAGCTCTGGCTACTACTGATGCAGATGAAAGCGCTGCCGTCTTCAGCGACACTTCTCTGACACTTAAAATAAGTCGCACCGTGCGTGTGTTTGAAAGTGCAACCTGCACATGAGTGAACGCAGAAGCAGCTTGTCAAAAGGCTGACCCCTTGTTCTCTTTTTTTTTTTTTTTTAAATTTCACA
>VUQK01000049.1:17098-28472 GCA_015106715.1 Bujurquina vittata | reverse complement strand
AAACAATTACTCGCAGTCAGACCAACACACAATCAAACCTGATTTTCAGTCAGTAGAAAGGCTGTGAAAAGAGTGGCAGAAGTGTGTGTGTGTGTGTGTGTGTGTGTGTGTGTTAGGGGTGATGGGGGAGGTGGATCACAACAGCTGTCAACAAGCTATTGTCTGGAGGGAATACAGAGCAGATCCCACACACCAACAGCTGCTGCAGGAAGAATGACTCTTCATCTTTAAATACAGCAGCCTGTGGCCAACTACCAGCTTCTGGCAGTTGATGAAGGGTAAACATAACAGCAGCCTATACTTACACGTCTCTAAATGGTGAAGGTTAGGCACTTCTTCTGCGCATGCATGTATACGCTGCTTGAACAGTCCTGCATCCAACAGTCAGATTCTCCACATATTTGCCATTCCACCCTGAGCCACCGGCCAAACTCCTGCTGGCAGTTATTAAAGTGTAACCACCTCCAGCTGTACCTGTTTTTAAGTCTCCGGCTCCCCACCCAAAAGCCTATCTTTAAATGATCTGCAAAATGCCATTACAACAGCAGCGGGTTACAAACACAGGAGGAACATCAGTTGCTGAGTCAGACAAACTAAAATAGGTCCTCTAATTCAAAGTTTCCGCGTCAAGTGCTGGCACGTTCTGCAGACAGAGAGGGAGTGAAACAGGAAACCAAACACACACACACACACACACACACACAAGAAGGGCAGGTAAACAACACAAAATGGCCTACACAAAAAGGCCCACACACTATCTTGCCCTGAGAAGCTCACACCCAGCCTTCATGAGGGTGCAGGTTGGTAAAGAAAGCTTTTCTTGTTTTTTGTCTGTCTGCATGAAACTCACCTTCACACTTTGTGTTGAGCTCCTGGGTCTCACCTGGCTTTCTTTACGGTGTGCCCCAGCGAACACACTGTGCAAACCTACAGTGTTTTACAGCACAGGACAAACCTGTTTGACAAACTGCTGCTCCTCCTGAGCCCACCCCCTTTTTTTTGCTGATCTGTCCAATCAGTCTGCTACAAGAAAAAAAAAAAAAACCACACTTCTTTGTCATGTGACCCTGCCATTGATGTCCGCTTCCCGCAAGGTGATAAGCGCCGTTTCCAGGAATCCAGGAGTGGATCAAGGTAACAGAAGCTGTACAACAGTGTTGTAACAGCGTGCCTGAGAATGAGTCTACAGGTTTACACTATAGTTAGCCAATATGGAGCTCATATTGGGAGCCTCATATTAACTAAACAAGACTGAACTATTAGGAGTTAATCTGACTAGATTTACTAGGAAAAAATAGCAAATCAAATGATGTCTAACTCGTAGTTTTAAACCACAAACTGAAGGAATCTTCCTATAAGGATTCCTCTATATTACTTCCTTATTTAATGCCGTTCAAAGGTCAGTGCTGAGTGTGTACACACAGCACATTTACTCATATATACACCACACAGTCAGAGAAACAGAGGGGTACTACAGCCTCTTGCTTTCGCCCCAAATCAAAGCAGCAAGGACAACGACCTACACCGAGTATATAAAGATAAACGACCTTTAAGTCACGACTGATTACAGACTTGAAGAATGTTTACAGATGTTGCAGCATTTCATTTGAACTATACAAGAAAAGGGATCTGTAATATTCACACAGCGTGTGAAACAACCACAGTTTGCTGAAGTCATCAAACCCCCCCCACACACGCACACTATTTGGCCATTCAGTATCTATAACTGTAATATATTACAGCCACATAACGATTGCACATAAGAGCACAGAAAAGTTGTTACAGTAGAGTTAGACGCAAAAATATATTCTTTTTACAAAACGTGAGGGAGGAATGCGCCCGGAGCCAGTTTCAGAGATACTTTTGACTGGTGTGCAGTCTTAGCTTTGCTCTTCAGCCAGTTTGATGTCATTTAGATTATTTTAAAGTGAAGTCTTTAACCCTGCGAACTCCAGACTGACTGTGTGAGTGACGACAGTAACAGCACTTGATGTCCAGAGGTGGCAAGTAACAAAAAGGGGGCGTGAAATATTTCCTCATTAGGGCTGTGAGGCGGCTTTCTGTGTTTGTGATTATACCCTATTCTTCACAACAGGAAAGACAAGATGGCTCATAATAATAATAAGGGTGGTGGGGGGGGGTTACATGAGGAAGTACTAACAGAGACTACGAGGAGGGATTGCTTTTCTCTCATCTTTAGCTTCTCTGTAAAATTCAGATCTGATTTTAAAATCCTCTCCTCAGGACCTGAGTGATCAGGCTCCAACAATTCAACGGCATCATAGTATCAACAGAGTTTCCAAAAGCAGAATGGGAGGCAGAGCCCCCTCCCCTGTGAAACCAGCTCCCAGTTTGGGTTCAGGAGACAGACACCTGAACCATCCCTGGGGACTTTCCATGATTTCACTCCCTTCTTCACTCTCCATGCGTTTACAAGCCATTATTGCGTGCCATTCATTTCTTAAATGCGCTCTTGTTTGTTGTTCTTCATCTTTCTACACTCCTCTTTCCTCTCACACTGCAAACTGGTTCGCTGCTCCACCCTGATCCTGGTTCTGCTGGAGGGTTCGTCCTGCTCACTGTCAAGTGCCTGCTCACAGGGGAATCTACTTGGTTATCTCTCTCTGTTGTGGGGTCTTCACAATAGAAAACACCTCGAGATGATGGTTTTATCCTGAGCTTGACTTGTGTGTTGTTTGCATAGTCAACATCCTTTGTGTCTTCTATTTTTTTTCCAGAAAATACTTTCAGCAGGTAGATGGCTCCTCAGCTACATACGTTTTTTCATTAGAAATTAATATATATATATATATATATATATACACACACACATACAAAACACACTAGCCATACTGTGATAACCTTACACGTGGAAGAATTTACTGTCTGAATTAGGCACATTTAAACTGCAGTGACGGCCTATCTACGTGAAACTGGCCCCAGGTTACATGTTTTTTAATGTTTGTTAAGCAGTGTTAAACAGTTTAGTTCAAACAACAGTTCGGACTTACAAAAAGTGCGAGTCTTCGTAACAAATAATGACTCCACATTCATCACTGCTCACGAGTCATACCTCCAGTGTCATCATTTTCCACACTGGAACAGCTTAGCGTGAGACGACAACATCGTGAGCAGGAGGCCTCTCTGAGGTTTATTTTGCTTCCCTTTGCTAAGTCGGGAACAATGGCTGTGGTTCACCTTTGGAAAAGTCTAAACATGTGTTTTAGATCCGACACTATGTCACTGTCATCAACCTGACAAACACCAGCGTGATGATGGTCATTAGTTTTTCTTGTGCACCATAATTTTTAAAAAAAAAAAAAAAACATGCAGTGTTTTTATGTGGCTCGCGGTCTGCCGTTAGGAGATAGCACAGTTTTTATCTTTGTCCTTTGCACCCAGGCTGTGAGCTCTTCTCCGCCTTATGCTCCCCCTCAGGCCAAAGTCCCTCTGCAGCTCCTTCCCCTCCTCTCCTCCCCCGTCTTTCCCCTCCTCAGATGGCTGCTTTCGAAGTTGCGGGGGCAGAGGAATGGGCTGTCCCAGGAAGTAGCCCTCTTCCTCTGAGTCTGAGGATGAAGAGCAGGTAGAACAGGAGTCTTCGTGTTTGTAATGGCCCGGCTGGAGAGTAAGAGAGGAGGCGTTGGAGGAGCCTCGGCTCTCTCTGTCTTTCTCGCCTCTCCAGTCCAGGGAGTCCAGCCTGGGCCGGTCTGGTCGCGAACGTCGAGAGCGCCTCTCTGACCCCGGGTGTAGAACGGGGTGGCAACGACCCCCACCCCGTCTCATGTGGCGCTGCTGGTACGAGGATCCGTCTGGAATTTAAAAAAAAACTATAAGAAAAAGAGAAGGCACTTCATTTGATGGAGTTAATATTCAAAACTCCCCGAAGGCTTACCCAGCAGATCCATGTGCGGGGGGATACCTTTCTGTAGATGCAACCTGTTTCCAAAACCTCCTTCCCCCTTATCTTCATCTTCCTGGTTTTCCTCACCCTCTTCTAGCCCCTCCTCATTCTCATTCTCATTCTCGTCGTCATCTTCATCCTCATCCACAGAGTAGCTGCTGCTGATCGGCTCTCTGAAGCTGACTCTAGCTGTGCTGCTACGAGTCAGCGGGGGTGGAGACTCGGAGGGTCTGTCCTCTGCGTTGTGGCGGTTCGGCGAGGGTGAATCTCGGGGCATCAACTCACGAGACTTAAGGGGCAGGGGAGGTGGGAGGATGGAGGGGTTGTCTGGAGGAAGAGGAGGCGAGTCAGGTGAAATGAGTTGGTTCACATGAGAGTTTGTCTGAGGAGGATTTGCTGAGGAAAGAAAATCAGAAGACACAATGTAGTTCAGAGAAAATGACACGAGATTATAACAAGTATACAATACTCATAACAGTTTTAGTGATTTCTGATACCTTGCATAACTTTATTTGTCTTTTCCACCCAGGTCCTACAGTCTATTTCAGTAGATGTTCCTCTTGATTTAAGACCAGTTATTCCAGTACTTCCATTTAGCTCCCCTTGTGGCTGGGGACTACTGCCTGGAATTTTGATACTGCAATAATGTGGAAGGTCACTGGGCCAAGAAGGACCTAAGCCATTCCCTAAATGAATGTGTGGAAGGGGAGAGTAGGAGCCTCTTTGACGAGGATGATGAGTGGCTGAAGGAACTCCATTTTGAACTGGAGCACTGCAGTGGACCCCTGAGAAAAGCAGAGCAAATAAATGTGTTATAATACAAAAAACATCTCTATAATCAATGTGCACTCACTGCAAACAGTTCAGCAGTTCCTCACCTCTGTTTTCCACTGCAGTATGAATGCAGTCTTTTGCTGGAGTTACAGTGGGGTTGATGCCCTCTAGTGGCTGCAGCGGAGAACCACATTGTAGCTTGTGGCGTTTCTCTGCTGTCCCACATGGTCTATCATGGTGAGGCGATCTGGTCTGCAGAGCAGAGTCGCAGGAATCCGAGTTATTGGGGTCCTCTCCCAGTGAGCAGGACCTGGAGCAGAAGATAAGCCCCCTGCGGGGTAGGAAGGGACGCCCCAGCAGAGGCAGCTGACAGCGGGCGCAGCAGAAACACGAGTCCACAGCGTGCCAGTGCTGACCCTCGTACGTCATCTGGCCCTGGTCGATACCTGAGAGGAAACATTTATCACCTCAGTCTGTGCTTACAGTATACAGTAAGTATACACATCAGCAGCTCTGTTGTTCTGATTGGCTCAGCCATATTTAAAGTCATTGAACTTTAACAAGTAAATTTTAATAGCAATGTATAACACATTATATTTATCTGTCAACTGAAACTACCTCGTTAAGTTACTTTTTAGGGCTTTGACATTAGTTGTGTGCCTTTAGACAACAAATATGGAGGATTACTGGCTTCCCTGTTTACTGATCTACTCGAGGCATTTGACACAGTGGATCATAAAATCTTAAAGCAAAGACCTGTCAGTGCGGGGCTGTCATGAAAACAGTTTTAAAATGATTCATCCGGCAGGTCTCTGTGTGTACCGGCACAACGAATCACTTCTAGCTTACTTAATGTAACAACAGGAGTTCTCGGGCCACTCATTATTCATTTGATATATAAACAATCTTTTGATAACAATTCATTGATATGAAAACAGCAGGCTTTTAGTTTTATGTTGATGACATGGTGATGTGCTCCTCTGCACCTACTGCTAGGATCTGTCAGCTTTCCACGCGGGTCAGCATAACCTGTGTGATTTAAGACGTGTTTTAAATGCAGACAAAACTAAACCGATGATGATCTCAAATTCAAATCTAAACCACTGAACCTTTCAAGCTTTACTACAGTTCAAGGCTCTGAAATTGAGTTGAGTATCTCCATGTAAGTACTTGGAAATTACAATTAACAATGAGCTCTCTTTTACACCTCGTATTCAGCAACTGGTGAAAAAGCTGAAATTGAAACTCGTTTTTTACTTTATAATAAAGTCCTGCTTGTCCTTTGAGGCAACAAAGAGACATTGTTTCCACTTTTATGTCTGTACTTGATTATGGTGATGTGATTTAGATGCACGCATCCCCAGAACGCTTACATATGCTGGATTCTGTCTATCTTGGAGCACTGAGCTTCATTACAAACTTTAAAGCTCTTACTCACCGCTGTACGTTGTATGCTCGGTTTGGGTGGTCTGCTTTGTCATGTTGTCGACTCAACCACGGCGGGTATATTCTTATTTATAAGGCTATTCTTGGTTTGCTCCCATCTTATTTACTGACTTAAGCAAAAAAGTGTGGAAAGTTACTTTGCAGCTCCATCTTCTTTAATCAGATACAGCCAAGTAAAACTTAAGAAACTGGTCTCACTTAATGAATTCAAGGCAATTTTAAATGACTTGAATGCAGTTCAGGCTGCAGATGTTTTGCTTGAACATTATTGCCTTCGTTTCTGGCATTAGACTTGTACTAATGTGAAGAGATTTTTAATCTCAAGAGTCTGATATTTCCTGGTTTCAAAAAAATCTTTTCATTGTAGATCCAGGGACTCTGCTCATGCACGCTGTGCTTTGAATTTTCATGCATGGGGGCGTAGGAATGAGGTCTCTGACTGCTCTTGCTGATATATTTGTAAATTATTAAAACTCCTTCTGTGGCCTCTGATACAGTCTGAAGTAGTAATGAATATTTTAATAACATCCTAAAACAATGCAATATTATAAAATGGTGACCTCAAAGAAGATGCCATAATTGTAGACAAATAAAGACTTATATCACACCTACAGCAGTAACGCTTTAATGTGTTAACTGTGATGATCAATTTTGAAATTGTTGACAAGCTGCGAATTAACATTTTATGATTAGTCTCACAAGGCCGCCTGAGGTAAAACTGCGATATGTATCAAACTAGTATAATCAAATAAAGAGTGAAAAATATGTTGTTGCACAAACTAATAAAGTTTTTGGCTTCACTGACACTCAGAGCTGGTTCGGTACCTATGTGTTCTCCGCAGGTATCGCAGTACTCTGCGTACAGAGACTCGTAGCAGGAGCAGCAGTACGGCCGACTCTCTCTCATGATGTAACGCTGGCCGCCCAGAGCAGCCTCGCAGTCAAAACAGCAGAAGTGCTTCATGTGCCAGTATCTTCCTTCAGCCTCCGTACATTCATCTGCTAGAATGATCTATGATTGAAAACAAGAGAGTCAGAGAAATAATTTCACAGGTACAGAGACACGTGAATTCCAGAAAAACACCGTGGAAATGGGTTAACACAACAGAGAACAAGATATTCAATCAGGGCCATCCTGCCTGTCAGCTTCGCCATGTCCTGGGTCTAACCAACAGTTGGAGGTCAGTTGTGGCAGATCCATTAGTCAGCTATCTCAACTAATCCCTTAAGTCACAGTGAGGGACCATTCGAAACAAGAAGAGACAAACAGAAAATTCTACAAACAGCATGCAGTCATTTGGGGAAATGCTGAAATATAGTAATGGTTCATCTGGGAATGTTCTAGAGGATCTGTCTACATAAAAACCGTCCTGCTCTGTTACGAGAAAGGAAAGATATTTGAACTGGATACGCTGAAGACACGGTCTGGATCTGTTGGACAAAGACTTAATTTTTGTAGAGGGACCTCTGACACAACACCACAGGGGCTTTTAATGCAGACTTTCAATTTAGAATCAAGGGGTTTTACACACATCTCAGATTAACTGTCCAGGAATTGCAGACATTTTTATACACAATCTCCCATTTTCCCATTCTCAAAAGTAAGTGGACAACTGACTGACAGGTTTTATGTCCAGGTGAAGGCTGTTACCGTGTTATTTCATGACAAATAACAAAATGAATTCAGAGAGACCCGCAAGGGAGCAGCAAGTGAAGGCAGGTGCAGTAAAGGCCTAATGTCAAGGGAAGAAACACAGGATTTGGTGATGTCCCTGGGTTCTAGACTTCAGGCACTCACAGACTGTAAAGGCGTAGTCAAAAAAAATCCTCGTACTTAAAATTATGGTAGTTTGACCAATCAATGTTGAGTGTCATTAAACTGGGGAACTATGTATAAAAATTGCTGTAATTCCTAAAAAGTTAATGCAAGAATTTTGTTAATCTGCTTGAATTAAAGCTCAAAGTCGGCACTTCAATCACATATTGATTGCTTGATTTACAATCCTCTGTAGTGGTGCACAGAGAAAAAACTAATAGGATACATCTTTCTTTCCTTTTGACTCCTACTGCAGTTTATTTGTAGACCTGCTGAAAATCTTTGCTGCTCAAAGATATTTGGCAACTCATTTAGGCTTTCTTTTTTTTATCTGTGCTGGAGCAGAATGCCACCTGCGACTAAGTTATTAATCCCCTTGCTTTGAAAATTCAGTCACACTCTAACTCGCTAATGTTCGCCCTTTCACCTCGTGGTTTTTCACCAGCTGATTTGCTGGCTCACTCTCATTCAGCTGCCTCAGGATGGACTCAAACTCCACCATCTTTTGGCTGCAGCTGATACTGTCGCTCTTGTTCTGCTCTGGAGCTCTGGAGCAGCAGCAGGTGGTGCACCTACGCTGAGCTCATGCAAGCTGTAGACCCGAACGAGGACTATAATCATCAACTGTTCTCCAGGATGATGGAGCTGACATCTGACCGTCGAGAGGCAGCTGCTGTTCGTCAAAATCAGTCTACTTTTATTTGCACACAAACACCTCATATCTGTTCTTATTTAATACCACAAACGTATGCAACCACCTCCAGAAAGAAAATGCATTTCTGTTGTAAACATTTAATGCTGTTGTTGTGGGGGAAAAAAGCAAGAGGATTTTGGCAAAAGAATCACCTCATCACAGGCCTGGCAGCGGGGCTTGAGCCTCTCGGCGTGGTGCCGGCCGCAGTATATCTGTCCGTCCTGGTAGAAGTAGATCAGGTCGACCAGCAGCTCGCTGCAGGAGGCACACTGGAAACACTGAGGATGCCAACAGCTGCCGTGTCCCGCCCGACTCGCAAATACAGCTATATCTCCCCCGCAGATCTGTCTGCCACACTGGAAAATAGATGGGTGGGGGTGGTGCAGAGGGAAGGAAGTTAGGTGGTATATCCTTTGACAAAATAGTAAATGCTCCAGGTTGCACAGCAATTTACTCACACAGCCCTGTAATCATTAAATCTCAGTGTGATGAGACCCCCTGAGCTATCCCTGTATCAACTTGTACCTAAACTTACTTCAGTCTACATGACGTGCTGTATAACGCTCTCACATGCAAGATGCTCCTGCTTATAAATTTATATAGACCTCAACAGGAAAAAAAAAGCACTACCTGCTGGCAGATTGCTCCAGTCATAGTTACTGGAAAAAGTCTTACGACACCTCTGCCCAAGTTTTCTCTTTTTCTCTGCTGACTGAACAGACGCAGCTCCTTCTTCTCCTCTTCATCCAGAGAGTTACAGTACTGCGGCTGCAAAAACACACACACACACACATTTATGTCACCATTCAACCAACTAGACCCAAAATTTGTGCGTATGATTACTGTCATTGACAATTAATCTGCAAATAATATTAATGATAACTTATAATGTGTCAGACAACAGTGTAAAATGCTCTTCCAAAAACAAAAGCTATTAAGTTGTGAGTATGCCTTATGGATGTCCTATATATTTATATATTTATACATCCTTCAATGCATATTTGTTCATCACTTACTGAATTCATTTGTTCCCATTTTCCCATAGTTACATGGTTTATGTTATTTTGTGCCCTCCGTTTTCTGTGTTGCAGCTGTAAAAACTTTTCACTCTCTTTTCCTGTTATTTAATATATTTGTTGTAAAACTGCCACCTCCTCCAAACAAAAGCCTGCACACGTAAAGGTTTTGAACTTTGTTGCAAAAATAGATTTTAAAAGGACTATAAAAAGAGATAATATGCACTTTATTTTTCCCAAAAGTTGGAAATTTGCTGTGTTACAGTGGCCAAAACAAACAAAGATAAAGAAAAGGAGTGCAATAAAAGAAAAGGAGGATAATTGCTGATTTTTTCTGTTACTTTTATAAATTTACTTGTTCTGGCACGTCACTACTCTATTATTGTCTGAAGCATCCAAAGGCAGAGTCACAGGGATGTTACCTCACTGTCGTGGGCTGGAAGCTGGTGCAGCAGCTGTTTGATTCGGTATCTCTCTCCTGGGCTGTTCACGTAAGGCACCCTGTCCTCTGGTAAGCAGCTAAAATACTGGTAGACCTAAATGAAAAGACAAGAATGTTAATACAGAGAACATAGACAGACATTTATCCAAATATAGAGCAATTCAGTTAAGTTCCCGTCTATGCATGAACATGTCCAAGTGAAATGAGCATCATGCAGCCCTGCACAGCATTAATTTATGTCTCGATGCTGCTTTTCTTCTGCACCCTGAATTTTACCTGTTCAGGCTTGAGCCCAGGTGGAACCCAGGCGTACTCCTCTGAGGCACAGCCCGAGTCGTCATCAGAGA
This sequence comes from Bujurquina vittata, assembly GCA_015106715.1. Classification (NCBI taxonomy): domain Eukaryota; kingdom Metazoa; phylum Chordata; class Actinopteri; order Cichliformes; family Cichlidae; genus Bujurquina; species Bujurquina vittata. Next base: position 18,036 of record VUQK01000049.1, on the reverse strand, counting down.
TGGAGTGTCTCTGGAAATCAGATACTAGCTTTGTCATCATCTTTTCCAGCTGGCCTGGCACCGGGCGCACAGCATGCTCCTCTCGCACACACTTGCAGTGTACACAGATCTTCCTGTGGAGACAGAGTCATCCCCGAGGACTTGACAACTGATTTATAACCCAAACGAAAACTGAGCAAATGTCAAACATCTCAGTAAATACAATTGCAAGGGTTCTCCTGGTTCTTCAGGAAGCAAGGTGCAAAACACAGTGTTTTAGAGCTGACTTAAGAGGTGATAGATTTTTCCTGTATGCTTCTTCCTGTTGAAACACTAAAAGAAAGAAAATATATTAAACATTTAATTTAGCCAGGCTTTTATTAGGATAAGGTATTAAGTCAAACTGCTTAAAAAACAGTAAGGCTCTTTAAGCAATAAATTACTCCTACACCACATTGATGCGAACACTCCCTCTGCAATTAACCAAATTATTTATGAGCACACACTGTTTTGGAAAGATTATGTCACAAACCAGCCCATACACATTCTTGAGGTTGGCTCAACAAGACTCCCTGCTGTCACAAATTACTAATACAACAGTTGCCACAATCTGATTAGGAGCTACACAATCAACAGATCACTTAAAACTATCTCAGACCAGTTCATGCCCTCATTACACCAAGATCCTGCAGGATCTGCATCAGAGCCAGGACATTCAGAGTATTTTTCTACCAAACAAACAGGAAATCAGGTCACTGGCATAAGCCTGGCTGTCAATCCGGGGCAGTTAAGAGTGGGAGGTGAAGATGGGAGCAATAATCTCCCTCAGCCTCGTATTACAGCCCATCTTGTCCTCAGACTCTGCCACATTCAATCTGGTGGTGGGTGGGCCTGTGTGTGGGACCAGTAGAGTCAAAAAAAAAAAAAAAACACCCCGGGGTGTTTAGTGAAGGGGGGGC
>VUQK01000049.1:6872-17078 GCA_015106715.1 Bujurquina vittata | reverse complement strand
ATCTGGGGGGGGGTGGGCCTGGGTGTGGGACCAGAAAAGTCAAAAAAAAAAAAAAAACACCCCGGGGTTAACAGTGAGGGGTGGGTGTCGCATTTTTTGTGAGGCTCTAACAATGTGTCCATAAGCAACATGTACTGCATGTGTACATCTCTGTTGCGATTGCATAACAGCCTGCCAGCTGGCACTTGTGGCTCAAGTTCACAAGGCACAAAGCTGCTTTATCTCAGCGCTCAACCCCCACACAACCAAAAAGCCCACACACACAACCGCACAACTGCTCGTAAACTGCATGAGCGCTCCACCTCTAATCAATCGCCTCATAAAAATCATCCAGGTGACAGCCGGTAATCACTGCACGTCATTGTGAATGTGCTCCTGTGTCTTTACCCAACACAAGGTAATTCTTGAAAAGTTGACAAAACAGAGATGAGAAGTGTTTCTATGGGATTCCAGTTCCTTTTCTCAGGCCCAGAACTGCATATTCAGTAATATGCAGCTGTCTTGCATTGGCATGTTCTGCGCTCATGGGTGCCAAGTAGTTAGCACCAATACAAATAATTATAAACACAGCAAGTCAGCTTAAGTTAAGCCACATTGGCACAAATCTGTTGCCAGCTGTATCTGTGCAGATACCTGTGCAAATAAAAGGTGAGGGGGATGAAGATGCACTCGCTTACAAAAGTGTGTAGGGCTCAGCAGGTGACCTGGCACTATGAGACAGCTGGTAGATTCACCCCCTCTCACCCCACCAGCAGTACCAGCAGCAGCAGCAGCAGCAGTTTGTACTTGGTGAAACCATTAGCAAGTGCTTTAATTACAAGCAGGTGCCAACTCTCACATGCAACCTACAGTTACAGAGAAAAGAGCCAATTTGGATGAATGTGGGGTATAAAGGTATTACAGGAAAGTCTCAAATTATTCCTCTCTTTGTGCAGATTTCTTTGCAGGTATTTCATGAAATTAGGGCCCCTGTTTGAACAAATCTGGTTTGCGGGCATGCCAAATGATCTACACATGAGGTAATTTGATAATGAAAACACCTTGGCTCACTACATATATAGCAGACAAACTGCAAATATGCACATGGACCTAAGTTTCATGTGAGCACTGGGTGGACACAAAAACAGATGGGTAGTCTGTGTGGACATTTTGACCACTGGTCCTGCATTCTGGTGAATTTGAATGCACCACAGTACTATTTTGTTTTTTCTTTGGGAAACTAACTTTGCATATTCTGTTCCTTTTTAAAACCTTCTGACTGAAATTAAGAACAATCAACATTACCTTAAGCTTATTTAGAAAACTAGCAAAACTAAACTCAAAAAAGTGAAGCACAACTTACCTCTTTTAATCCTGCCTGAGTAATGTTATAGCAATGTCTAAATAGCCTTTTCTTTCTTTTATGTTTTGGTTTTTATTCAGATATGGGGTAAATGCACATGTTCCAAGTATTGAGGGGGACATGTCTCCTGAATTCCCCTCAAAAATCTACACCTATAAACCTACAAGCAGCAACACCAGTACAGGGTGATCTGCAGTTATGGTACAGACCGTCAGGAGGCTTTTCTAAAGCATTCCCCTTTTATGCCTCTTTTGCAAGTGGTTGTTTGATCATGACTTCAGAAACATACAAACATTTGGAAAGATATTTCAGCAGCGCAATTTACCAGCCTCTGCTGTGTTTTCAGCCTTGTCCTTTTCAATTATTTGAGTCACGGGCCTCTGATGTAACACAACTAGGCTCTGTCCCTTCTGGATATGTGCAGGGCCATGATGAGCTTTGATGAGTCAAAAAAAAAAAATCATCCACAAACGAGCAAATGAGAGAACATCCACTCAAATACACTTTGAGTTTCCTGACATTTATAGAGCAGGCTCTGCAATGTGGTTGGCTAAAAGCTGTGATGGTCCCTGCCAGTTGCAATTGTGTAAATGGCAAAATGCATCACTCATCTAGGGTTTTTCCAGGCTCAAAAAGGGGGTCTTTAATTTTTTTTTATGGTAGAAAAATGCTGCGCTCATCCAGCTGCAACTACTATAAACAAGAAACGCATCGCTTAAAAGATTCTCAACCAGGCCAATTTTTAAATACTTTAATTCAAGTTTGAAACAACTTTAAACTCTTTTCACTTTGTATGTTCAGCAGCCGTTTTGCAGCTTTAGTCAAAGTCAAACTAACTGAATCTGAGATGCAGTTTGTACCAAAAGCAGGCAAAGTGCAGTTTTCCCAGATTTCACTGTAGGAGAATCCGTGCGTGCTTCAGCAAAAAGAATTCAGTGACAAATGTATACAAAGTCAGTTTGTTTCTATTAAGCAGTAACTTAATCCTCATCCACCTATGTGCGTTATTAACAGGAGGCATGGCAGATGATGCTTTCACAATCGGCCTCTAAAGTTGCTTTGCCCGACCAAATCACAACCACTGAAACTGCTAATGGTCTATCTTTTGTTTGTTTTACTGGCTATAGTAACTGAATAATAATAAAATAAACTTAATAAGCTGACTGAGAACATACAGATAAGAACAGTGTGTTTTTCTGCCCGCAGAACCATTAAATGGAAAGATAAACAGAAACTGAAATAATTATTTAAATTCTTTTTAACAGACCTTCCCCAGGATCCTGAGTCAGCCTGTTAAACATTAACCTGCACTATTACCGACTTCTAAATCTTTAAATAAGGGAGCCTCTGTTACGTTACCATGTCTTAAAAAGGCAATATGTGATATAGAATAACCCAATTGTGTACAAGGGGAGTTGAATAACAGCTGTATCTGTACATGACCTCATACTGCACATTATACAGGTAATTCTCTATGTACAAAACAACACAAAGTCAAGCTAAGAACGATAATCTTCTAAAAACACAAAAAAGTCCTTTTCCTTCACATCTCCCAACTTGATTACTGCTTCTTTACTGAGTTTCTTTTCTGCCTAATCCCATCAGCCAGTAAAATATGGTTTCTTCATTACCTGGTGTAATCATGACAAATTAGTCCAGGTTGGCCTGTTGATGGAGTCCCATCTAGTACTCTGTTCCTCTTGCATCCAGTTGGCTCCTGCTGCCTGACAGTCTGTCAGTGAGAGCAGGATATTCTATAGCAGCTCCTTTCCATGTGATAATTTCTCTGTCTAAGCAGCTCTTTTCAATGCCCCCCTGCAGCCCCAACACCCACCCTCCTCCGTCTTGGTGCAAACAAAAGGCTCTGAGCGCAACCATGCACTCCACAAAATACAAACACAGATCTCAAAGTAGACAAAAGCCTATGCGATTTTTAAAAAAAATCTGCCCACAAAGATAAGCTAAAATACACACGCCATGGACGTTTCAATTAAGCCTCTCAATTTACTCATGCTGCCTTTGAAGACATGAAACATCAAGTGACAATCACGAAGCACAAGCTCACTGCGTCTTTCCTCCCCTGAGCAGACTGCTGTAACTGATTCATAACAGATGGATGTAGCTTAGATGTGGTTATTAATCATAAGAGGAGCAGATTTTGAGCCTGTGAGCAAGGCTGTGCCGTGCAGTATTTATAATGTTATGTGATCAAGATGGTCAAGCACGACAACAAAGTCTCTGGTGAAATATCAAATCGACAGCACGACTCTCGGTCTTTGTGAAGTCACGACACATCTCTGAAGTCACAACGGCTCATCCGACTTCGGTCACTCGCTGAAGATGAATACCAGGAAAGATGTGATTGCTAAAAAAAAAAGCACCCAGCAGGACTACAATCTTTTAAACGGGATGATTAAGTTTCTGCTTTTTTATTTATGCGCCCAAATGTTTTCAAAGAACATTAATTTTTATAACTCCAGCATCAGCGTCTGAGTCACCTGAGCTGCTTCAACAAACAGCAGATTACCCCATTAGTCTACTGGCAACAAATCAATTTGCCACAATTTTTTTTACTTAACTGACGATTCTTGAGACAAAAATGGTAAACTTCTAAAATATAAACATTTCCTGCTTGTATTTCAGCTAGGAGATTATGGTTTCATTTTGAAAGTTAGACAGATAAAGAAAACAAAACAAAAATTGGCTTTACTGCTTCACCAGTGTCTTTCCCACTTTAATGTCAATGTGACTGATCAGGAAGATAATCTTAAGATGAATCAACACAAGTTTTAGACAACTAACTACAAGCAGCCGATCCAGGAAGTTATAGTTAACTAAAAAATAAAACTGTTTCAGTTTATCGAAATAAAAATTAAAAACACGACTTTGTAAATATTAACTCTTACTAAAACAGCACTCTTTACTTAAAAAATATAAGCATGTATTTTTTGACGGTGTGGTTTATTAAATTAGACTTTCTACACGTCTCAAGTGTTTGTATTTGTCACAATCTGAAAAATGCCCAATAACACTGAAGCAGATAAAAACTCGGCTATAATGAAACATGTAAACTAAAACCGACCATTTAAAAAAAAAGAAAAAAAAAAAAAAAAAAAAAAAAAAAAAAAAAAAAAACAAACAATTAAAAAAAAAAAAAAAAAAAAAAAAATAAACAGATTGAACTGTAAACAGAAAAGTAAAAAAAAAAAAAACAGCTGAAAAAATAAATAACTACTCTAATCCAGACTGTGACTGAGCCTACAGGACTATTCTGGGTCAGTATATATTATTAAAACTGGTGAGACATCTAGTGTAGCAGCCATACAATAACTCTTTGTTTTAAATAGCTGGTTCTGGTGTGATAATCTATACCTGCAGTGGGGAACTGTGAACCCTTCTTAGATCTGGTTCTAAGAAACAGATGGGCCTCATCCCATAACTCCCTGCCACTCATTAGTGACAGACTAATTGCCGCATGGCCACCCGAGCTAATAGCTATGGCGACTTTGAACACTTCTGAAGCGTGTTGGGGACCTGTGGGTCAAAAGTAACTCAATTCACTTGCTGCTGGGCAGCGGAAACACCATCTGCCCCCCACCTCAGTTTAAGCTGTTCCTGATACAGCTCAGGATGAAGATGGATCACTTCCCTCTCAGCGAGCATCAGCAGCTGAGCCTGTGGTCGCTTGGAAGATCTTCTCTATCAGTGAAGGTGTGAGTCTAAATTGGTTATTAAGAAAGATGCAATTAGTGCCAGACTCCGGGGTCCTAAAAACTGACCCCTATAAATCTCAATCATTTAATCACTTTCAAGTTCCTCATTCTCCTGAATCGCCTAAGAGACTTGCAACATCGAAACAACACATTTGTCCTTGTCAACTCACCCAAAGTCATTTCTGATCTGCCCATCGGCCAAATGAGTAATGAAAAAGCCTAAACAATGAACTACAGCATTATGTTAATGCTACACAGATTAAATATACTGTAAACAGATCAACGTGCATGGTAGGGCACCGCACACGTGTTTCAGATTACATCTTAACTTCTAAGCTTTTGTCTTGACTTGAACAGAGGGAAGAAAACTTTAAATAAAAGATAAAATTACAGGCTTTTGGTTTTAAGGACTACACATTCCTGCCATTTGTTTTACTCTCTCATCACCGTGCCACAGTTTGCCTCAGCCACGCAGTACCCATTAGGGGTTATAAATGCAGCCTTCATTATCAGGAATAAATCTTGTGTGTCTGTGTCAAACCCTGTGACTGTCCTCTACAGTTTCTGGGTCGGGAAGCACTAAACACAACAATGTAGTTGAATCACATAGTTTCCTTCTAAGTGACTCGTTCTTTGCTTCTTCTACACTGACATAATGCGAGCAACAAGTAATCCTTAGTTTTTGTACAATTTGTAGAAGGGAAGCATCCACGGTTTTCATTTCATACAACAAAGCCTAATGAAACAAAAAAAAGGTCACATCTGAAAAGGCCAAAATGTAGTGAAGAGCAGAAACTGGCGAGACAGAGGGGGGTTCGAGAGGGTTGCTATCACAGCAGTAAGGCCTAATCTTATTAGCGAGATTGACAGGATTAGACTAACCAAGAGACCCTACCAGCTGGATATACACTAAAGGACTAAAAGAGAGAGGGCAAAGACAGAGGGGCTCAAAAGAAAGCACACAAAAACTGAGTTGATAGAGAAGAATGAATTGTTGGTCAGGAGGGACTTTGACAGCGTTTAACAACTCCTGAACAAATAGGTGTAAGATGTATGTGGCAGTTTAAATCAGAAGAATTTAACATCAGTTACAAAACCTCTGAACACAATATGGACATCATACAAAAACATGCGTCCCTCTGTGCTTCGTGAGTTTATAAAAAAAGCTATCTTTCATATGATTTGTACTGAAGAAAATTCGTTTTCCGCCCAAAAGTCAGTTTGTTCCCATTGGTAGCTGCTTTAATAACTCGCCTCAAAGTTTAACTTGCCCTGCAATGTCACAAAACTGATCGATAATCTGTAGTCTCTGGTCGCTGTTTCACTGCTAGGCTCTTTCCTGTACATACGCCCCTTAAGCACGAGTATATATACTAAATATATAAGCCTATTTTTCATAAAGCATTGCTTTGGTAGGTAATGCATGTAGCATGATCCACAAAAGACAAAAATCCATAAAATAATCTTTCAGCATTTTGAAATTTAACAGTATGAGGGGAACTGGATCTACTCTGGGACCAGAGGTACCAACTAGTTTTAACTGGTTAGTTGATCTTTGTGAATACCACTTTTTAGAACTATGTTTGGTTAGCGCACCCGACCCAAGGTCTGTTAAAATAAGAGCTGTACAGCGAGCACAAATCCCTAACTTGATAACAATTAAGACTCTCCACCAAACTGACTCAGATCCAGGAAACTGCACTTGCCCACAAATGAGTTAGTATACACTGATGGAATTATTGATGTTTGTTGAGAGGATTCACCGGCTTTTCCTTGTTTAGTCAACCTGGAAGGCGAGATGCTGATTAGTTGCTATGGTAGGCTGTGGTCTAACAATAAATGCAAGACTCTTTGGTAAGAACAAAAAGATATCTTGTGATCAAAAACTCTCAATGAGCTTCTGATTATGTCTATCGGATAACTTTCTGTCCCAAAGTGACACTTAAAGTGTCCAGAACTGTAAATTGTGGGAGAAAGACTAAACGGGGCAGTGCCAGCAAACAGCAATACATTTTGTTCATAATCAGATTTGACTGGAAAGATTATCCATGCAGTTTTTCTGCACCAGTGGGCACTAGAGTAAAATGCATAAATAAATGAGCTGTTTCAAGATACCAGTTGGCTTTAGAAGGACACTGTGTAGAAACAACCTTTGGCTTTATGCCTGCTTCTTACTAGGTGTATTATTTACACCCAGTTGTAAGAAGAAGGCTTAAAGCTGGATGGTAATAGGTCAGACTTAGAATGCCAACTCGCCCGAGGCTCATTTTTCAGGTTTTAGAAAATCTAGCCTATGCTGGGAGACTTCAGCCAATCAAAGAATGATAGGCACAAAGGTTAGAATCTATTTTTAGCCTGTGTGCCCACATGTTCATCTGGTGGGAGGGGCTTAAAGAGGGGAGGGCGCCAGGTGAGGTTTGTTTATTTTTGAATTCTGGTGGCTTTTTTCACCCCCCTTTTCTAATTTTCTGCCTAATGCAGCTTTACATTTAAATCACTGCAGCTTGGACATAAAACACATGTTAAAAGATAAATATTGGTAATCCCGCTTCTCTCTAATGCTTCCCTTTTTCCTATGAAGATAATGTTAACTCAAACTAAAGCTGCTGTTGTGAATATAAAAGCTTAATGACACATAAGTCTATAGCCTTGATTCCTTTGTACCTCAGAGTCAGCAGCAGTGATCTGCACTGATCTGGGACTATCACATAATGTCCTGAATGGGTCACGTTTTTTGTTTCCTAATGTATATCTGTGCTCATCGTGCACACAGATCACAGCTAAGCTCCTTTGCATTGGCATCCATGATGCTGTCCTTACTGTGTGTAAAAAAACACAAACACATTGTTTGCCACTTCAGTTTGCCTGCTGCAATAAAAATGAAACTCAGCCAAAACCTTTTAATCCATATTCTTCACACATTCTTTTTTGCTTGCAAAATAATCAAACATTTAAGGCGTCATATCCCTGCAAATCAATTTTACAGCTAAAGTGTCATTTTTTCCCCCCCAAAGAAAGCAGTCACAAAATAGTTGCTTTTAGACTTATTTCTGAAATCCAGAAAGCAGCAGGAGAAATTAACTCTACAACATGAAACAAACATTTCCTGCAAAGCTCACAGGCAGTGCTGGCAGTGATTAAGAGTCCTACAGTTCATACCTCCAGCCATGGACACGGAAGCCAGGGCACTGGTCTCCGCAGCGCATACAGGGCTGGCCTCTGTCTGGATCCTCTTCCTCCTGCTGAAAAACCCCCCAACACAAATTACTTCAGCTTACATCATTTCTGATTGGAACATTATTCAGTTGTGTCTTTTGGAAAAAGCCACAAAAGAATAAGGATTTTACAGTGTTTGCTAGGGGGAACAGAAACACCAGACTGAGCTGGTGAGTCCACCTACAGTAAGCCACAAGCAGAATGCACTTATATTCAGCATGTTTGTGGGGGAGCACGGGCTGTGTATAGATTAGTGACATCATATGTGTTAGTCAGTTTATTAATACTCCTCCATTACACCAAAAATCCTACAAAATACTGCATATGAGCTTGAGGTGGCAGACGTAATATCCATGGGTTACACAAGTATAGATCAAGCAGCAACATATGAAGTGACAACAACTGCAGTTCCTCTAGTGACCACTTGAGGTTGGCTCCAAAAGTGAGACAATCCCCATAGGCTCCTATGTGAAAATGCCCAAAATTATGTTTACAGCCTAATAAATACATGATTGGGCTCTGTGAATTAGGGATGGGCTTTTCGAGCAAAAATACTATTTGATTGTTCCTACAGACAATTAAATTATTTTTCAGAATCACTAACCACCACCACAAACTGCTTTCAAATAACTATGCATTTAAAATGTGACACCTGGTTGTTAGTAGTACTTTATTCCATTTATGTTGTTTATTGGCACTCAGCAGAAAGCTTCTACTGTCACCTTCAGTCATCTAAACAATCTGGTTAGCATTAGCGGATAACTTAGCACTTCACCCTTTCAGCCAAATACAGTAATTTCTGACTCAATGATACCAACAAGGCCGAGGCTTCAAACTGTAGGGTTCAAAAATCACTGTGCCACATTCTGGTGTCTATTTTTATACTGTCTATCACTTCCATATTAATACGCCCAACTTAACAGTAATAAAAAGCATGTTTACAGCCTGGTTAAAAAGCTATTTTGGCTTCTGTGGATTAATCTTGCTAAACAAGCTCGCCTCCTTTCACCAATAACTTAACACTCCACCCACTCGTCTAAATGTGGTCACTACTCGCCAGTCCGGAAACCAACTAATACAATTAAAGTGGCTCAATCCATCTTTTACATACAGTCTGTGACGTCATTAAGTTACATGTCACAGCTTGTGAGTGGCAGCAAATAAGAATAATAACGCTGATGGTTTGTGTTGATACTCTGTGCTCCATTACAGCGTGACGGTACATAATACAGCTTTTATAACTTCTTTTAAGTGTGTTTAATCAAAGCAGCAAAGAATAATAAATGACCTAGCACTAGGTGTTTACTTTTCTAGGTTACAGAATACACAAAAAAACCCAGTAAGTGATACCTATAATTTAGCATAACAATCCCCTCACCAAACCTGTTTACTTGAGATCAGTTCAGCCGCAGTTACATATTATATTCAACAGTGAGTTCCAGCAATTCTTTTTGTTTTGCAGAAATATATGAAAGAGTACACGACAGGTAGTAAACTCCCAAATATGCCTCTTGCCAAATGTGCTGACTGAGCAGCACATTGCTGAAGGCAACTCCACAGCTTAGCACTACTAAATCAACTGCCTCATATCTCACTTCTATTGCTGCAGCTTTGCTGCCTGCACAAGCCCCTTTTTAGAGATGGGAGGAAGGAAGCAGACACAGGATGAGAGCTGCACCCTTTCCCTCTCAGTATAGTTACTCTGTATCTACCTTCTTTAGTCCTTTAATATGCAGTACCTCTATCTTATTTGAAAAGAGCTTACAGAGGGGTAAATGTTCTTTCCAGGTTGGTAAACAAGAGGCAGCTATCTCAGTGTTTTCCCCTCTGCTGAGATTCTTATTTATTTATTTATTTATTTTTTGGCCACAATTGGTTTCACCATCCTTCATATGGTTTGTAAAAAACACAAACATAATCGTGCTGGGTTTTTTT
>VUQK01000047.1:21451-37895 GCA_015106715.1 Bujurquina vittata | reverse complement strand
CCAAAAAAAAAGAAGGGAAAAAAAAAAAAAAAAAAAAAAAAAAAAAAAAAAACCCAAAAAAAAAAAAAAAAAAACCTTAAAAATACATCAATGTGTATCAACTTGCAAGCTTTCATGTTTATGCACTTCATAATCTTGAGTCTACAAACTTGAACCTAATGCAATTGACGTTTTGTCTAAGGATGTAAAGATGTCCGTTTCCTCACCAGAGAAGAAACTGGCCACCTCTTCCTGCGTGCAGGACCAGGGAAGCCCTCTGATCCGAACCACGTACCCCTCCTCATTCAAAGACATCCTCACTGCCACAGAGCAAAACACAGCAAAAAACGAATGTCAGTAACACAAACTAATGAAACAAAATTGTTAGAAGTACATCAACTGACCAGCCAGGTTCTGGAATAAGCCAATTTCCAGTGTTTCAGTGACCACTTCCCATATTAAAAGGGTCAATGTCCTGTTATTTGGTAGTTATAAATGTAGTAGAAAATGATGCCAATACCTGACATTTGTTTTGCTACATTTACCATCTGATGTTTTTGTTCGATAAGGGAAGATGTGTCAGGTAAATGTGGTTAATATGGGAACTTATTTTTAAGTAATTTTCTGTACCTCTTTCCAGTAGCAGAACACTTTATTTTTCATCATTTAAGTGAGAGAAGATCCTGTAACTTATTGCAGCTTGGGTAGAATTATAGAGTTAAATAATCTCTTTACTATCAAAATATTATTTTACATTTGTTATAGTTAGCACATCTCTTTAGCAAATGAAAGGTCTACGGTTCAATTCCAGACAGATGCTTCAGGAAAAACACCCGGTGTGATACTGCAGAAATCCAAAACGCGTGTCCCTGCTTATAGCAGCAATCCCTTGTGACAGAAGAACAGCCGAAAGCAGCTTTATTTTTGCGCTGAAGAAAAGTTGATTTTTCTTTACACTCAGAAAAATCTGAAATCAAACCTGGACAAGAAAATTACATTTGGTGCATATCTAAAATTATGTTTCTAGTATTGCCTAACCTACAAGCATGGGTCACTGTGCGGAGTCTACTGCCGAATCTATATTAAGGACCAAAGCCATTCTGGTCATTTGCTGTTGGGATACTGGACATTGGACAAACTAACTTAACCGCAGTACTTATTTAATTTTTACTATTTTAAATTATGCGGCTGATCTCTCTTTTTGTATTTTGGCCTGCATTTCTATCTAGTTTGTGTGTCCATTCACTGTTAATGCTGATGACTTTTGATCACTACCTAGAACTCATTATCATAAGTGAGGGACATAGAACCAGTAAACTGACATCTTTGCTTTAATGCTCAGCTCTTTCTTCACTTGTGACCAAGATCCTGAGTTGCATAAACTCCATTTTCATTTTTACACGAGATGATTTAAAATATGAAATATACATTAGATGTCATCAACATAAAAGTTAGACTGCACTCATAATCCCTCATTATCCAATCTCATTGTACATCCTGTATAGTGACAATAAAGGCATTCTATTCTATTATTCCCGTTATGGTGGCCTAAAATTTATAAAGATAACCAACAGCTGAAGGAATACGTAATTTAAAGCGCTCCGGCTTATTAAACATCAGCAAGATCACTCAAGTTGTAGCCAGACCTAATTTTTTGTTTCCACCTTATTCTTATAAACCATGTTAAATTTTTCAAGAGCAACAGGTTTGCCAAAAGTTAACACAGTGATTAAAAGTTTACTGTTGCATCTACCGGCACAATTTATATACGGCTCGTGTTTTAAACCTGTTTTAACATTAACGAGTCTCGGCGCAGTGACATACTAGACTTGTTATTTTTTATTTTTGTATTTAGCTTAAACTGGCGGTGAACCTCGCCAGTTACGCACACTTAAAATAAACTGTTAGTAGAGTGTGACGTAACGACATTTCAAATAAAATATCTAATAACGCCGTTTTGCAGCCAAAACAGCTTAAATAAGCTAACATTTGATACTTCCTCCTTCCAGCTGTTACCGACGTGCTTCGAGAGCTGTGCTAGCTAATATGACCGGAGTTCAACTTACACAGATCATCCTTAAAATGCAAAACAGCATCTTAATTAAAGTTCTCCAAAGAATAATATCTATCAGTCTAAAATTAATACTAGTTATAGGTTTCTTTACAGCCAAGTTGACGTGAAAACGTGAGCTCGGCAATATTAGCATTTAGCAGCCTAGCCGCTAAAGCTAACTGTAGGACACAGGCAGCGGTCAAACGTACAGAGCGAACGAGTTCTCATGCTAATGGTCCCGCGCCGTTACTGGATGTCAAAATACGACCCCGTAAAGAAACATATCAAACGTCAGCGTATATTGAGTGAATCTGTAAAATTATCTCACATTTGTCTCTTGTCCCCGGTCTCCTCCTACTTGTGTCCCGAGCCCCAGGTGACTGCCAGCAAACTTGCACAGGTATGTTCTCGCGAGATTTCGGTTTATAAACGTCAATTCATTTTATAGTCCATGGTCTATAAATCGCTTATTCACGGGTTACTTGAGTTTATGACTCCCAAAGAAGCTGTTGTCTCGGATGCGTAATAAAATTAATTAATTTACCAAATATTTTATATGCCCCCCCCCCTTTTTTCTAAAATGATTAACCTCTAGATAATGCGTCTAAGACTAAAATATGGTCAGGGTAGTATAGTTTGCGTACAGACAAGAAAAATTTTGTCATGCATATTCTGGCTATTTATACAATATCAAGCATGAAGATTTGTCACATTAAAACACAACATTTTTTAACTGTTAGATGACCACCGTTAAGTGATTGTGTTAAGGAAGATAAATTATGTAGTCTTCAGCGAATATATTCATCCTACAGCAGTCACAAGCTGTTTGTGTCTAAATGTGGATGAAAACGCGTGGAAAATAGGGCAGGGGGCGGGGGCCCAGACGGGGGTCGAAAGTCCAGCCACAGTGGTACGTGTGGACCCATCAAAAAGCGCACGGGAGGCTCTTGAGTTTAAAGCCATTTTCATTTTGTTTAACCTGCCTACAATGGAGATACCGATATACACGCTGGACGCCTTCACCAATTTACCGTTCAGAGGAAACCCTGCGGCAGTTTGTCCGCTTCTGGATGTGAGTAAGAATATTTGGTCAAAGCTGAATATTTCCTCAGTGGTACCGACTATGGCCACTTGCATCGGTGGTTCGCGAAAGCACGGACCAGCAGCAAGTGGTCCGCTGCTGGTCCACTTGCTGCGACTGAAAACTAAAATGAATTTGAAGCTTTACCTGAAAACATTCTCACTGAGTAAGAAACTTCAGCCTGCTGCTTCTGGTGCATTTAGTTATTTATTCGTTTTCAGTGAGCAAAGTTCTGCCAAAAGCTTGCAACAATTTGCTAAAAAAAACAGTCTAAGCAGCCCAGGACACCATCAGTGCATGCTTACAGCCTGTTAATACTGAACACAAATATTTATATTTGCATATTAAACCGGTGTTTCAAACAGGAGCTGAATGATGACTTGTATCAGAAGATAGCAGCAGAGATGAACCTTTCAGAAACGGCTTTCATCACCAGAATTAATCACGCTGACAGTTTTACTACAGGTAAATCTGTTTTATTGCAGATGGTGAAATTTGCCTTGGTATCAATTCCAAAGATTCTTTACTTAAAACTGAATAAGATATGGTTCACATGCTTTTTATACTTGTACTAGCCCCTATGGATGTGTGGAATTGACACCAAGATAGAAAACTTTGAATAAATGGTCACACAAAGTAAGTCTGTATTTATTTATAGTTATAATAATAATAATAATAATAATAAATAATAATAATAATAAATAAATAATAATAGGGTTTTTTTTTGTATATCTGTTACCAAATTACAGAACACAATAAAAATTGTAAAAAAAAACAATAAAAACATGGGATAAAACCTGAATACTAATCACTATTAACAAAATCAAGTTTTGAGGAGAGGTAAAGAGTTTGCACAGCTGTGAGGAAAATGCCAGATTTCCTTTTGCAATGAGGAGCTCTGGGAAGAGTTAGGTGGGTTTGACACCAGGAATGAAGGCAGAGGCTCTTAACAAGGTGAGATATGAATTATTTCTATGCTGAATAGATAGCTAGCTAGTGGGAATGGGGGTCTTGTCTCTTATTTTGGCAGCTGATTTTTGAACAAGCCAGAAGAGGTAGGAAGACTTTTTGGTTGAGTGCTGAGTAGAAGGAATTTAAACAGTCCAAATATGAGATATAAGCATGGATGACCTTTCCAAACTTTGCCTGAGATTAAAAATAAATAAATAAATAAATAACTATGAAAGGGCAAGTGTATCCAAACTAAGATAGCAAAATGTTCCCCATAACATAAAAAAAGTCACTGTAAGCTTCAAGGGTTTAGGTTTTATCTGGTAAATTGACATTGAGATCATCCTAGAAATGCAGCTTTCTACAACAAGTTAGAATTCACTACAAGAACTAACCTAAAAACTAAGTTTTGTCAATTTCTATTACACGTAATTTCACAGAGGTAGCTGGTATTGGGGTAAAAATATTTGCAAGCAGTTCAGCTGGTCTTGGTTACTATTAAGGACATAAATACCTGGTAGTGGCCAATGGAAGATTTGAGATTGATGCACAATTAAAACTTATTTGTAAGTGTTGTCAGGAACAATAAACATTTAGGGATAAAATATATAGAGTAAAATCTTATGAAATTTAATTTTTTGACACTTCGTACATTTTGTGACATGTCAAGATGGAATTAAGGATCCACACCTATTATAATAACACCAACAATACTATTAATAGCTCATAATATTAAATAATAGCTTATTATTCAAGTTAGGGTTATCTTTTTCTTAGCCTTTGCAAAACACATGTGGCATAATATAATTTTTTCAGCTGCTTTGTCATGGCATATAAAATATGCTGAACTGGCACACACCTTCATTGTGTGACACAATACTTAACAGCAGCTAACAAAGAGCAACAAAACTCGCACAGTTAAGAAAAAAAATCCAGCACTCTTCTGTTCATTTTAAATTAAAAAGAGCATCTGAAACTTTGGACAACATACAGTTAATGCTTCTGTTATAAAAATCGGCTTAGAAAAGCCACTTTGATAGGAAACCCTTAAATTATTCAATGCATGTTTCTAAGTTAAAGCAGCGATAATAATAAAGCCATAAAACAGACAGCACATATGTATAAGAACCACAGGGAGGCAGATAAATTTAGCATGGTTACAAATGTACTGTGCAATTAAAACAAACACATATCTGCATTTCACTGATTATGTGCACAAAGTGAAAAAAAACACCTGTCCTCAGCAGTCTGGCAGGTAACAATGTTACATTGTATGAAGTCCAAAGGACTGCGCAACAGGCTGCCAGAGTGAAAAATGCAGTGTGCAGTAAGTCCAACAGGAATGCAAGTCAAAGAGGAAGCGGATATGTTACGCAATAAATGTAACTTCAGACTTAAAAATGCAACTTTGGAAAAATACTGCAAATTAAACTTCACATAATCGCATAAAAAAATTTCCCTTTAGATTTACTACGCATTTTTGGAGCCACTTTTTTCACAATTTAATCTTTTACAGCTGTGAGCAGCTTTATTACATCTCTTACTAGGTGGGAGTGAGACCATTTTGAAGCTTTAAAATTAGAGTTTAAAATCAATTTTACATTAAACAGGTAGCTAGAGTAGTGTAGCAAGGGTGGCATTCACATTCTTATCACTCTGAAGACTTTTGGCTAGAGGAAATTACAATAGTCCAAATGTGATAAAATTACAAAAATATTTGAAGTCCAAGATTTAACATAAATAAATAAAAAGTGGACCAAAACTATGACAGTAAGGGTTCTGTATTTTTCCTGTAATTGGCTGCAGATGTCATCTGAGATTTGTCACACTGAAGATTCATAGATGCAGCATTCTGCTGACATCACACATTTTTTTCTGGAGCCATTTCCAACAATTTAATTACTTCCAGCTATGACCAGCTTCTCTGTGTCCCATTTTCACTGCACTGAGAGAGTCTAACACTACAAGCATGCTGAAAAATACATCACAGCATTCAGTGCTTCAGTAAATGCGTTTGGTACACTCTCACTTTTTAAGTATGAAAACTATAAATTAAAAAATGCTCACAATTACGCAACTTAACCATGAGAAACTGTGGATGTGGACCTCCTTTCTGGGGCGAGGTTCTGCTTAACAGTCAATCATATGTAGAACATACAAAAAATTAAAGTGAAAAATGTATCAAATTTTATTGTGATTGACAGGATCAAGGTTCCACCTTCGATGGTTTACACCAACCACTGAAGTGAAGCTGTGTGGACATGCCACTCTGGCCTCTGCAGCAGTGCTGTTCCAACACAAGAGTAAGTTGGAGCATTTACATATAAAGGTTTTTAAATAGTTCATTAGATAAGTTTAGCATAATTTCTTAAAAGTTGCATGGACTACACAATGCAAGAAAGGACAAAGGATTTACAGTATGAGGCCATGTTGTGGATGTTTACCTTCAGATAATGTAAACCCCACCCTGGTGTTTGAGACCAAGAGTGGCGATCTTGCCATCACAAAGAAGGGGGAAGAAGGGTATGTCATGGATTTTCCTCTCAATCCCCCCACCCGACAGGTAAATTAAATTTTTCCTGTTTTAATTACATGAGCTAACAATTTAATCAAAACCAGTGTATGTAAAAATACCTTTTTTTTCTCAACTCCTATTTCAGGATCCCAACGAGTTTAGAGACATCATCAAGGTCAGTCGTTATATTTTTGACCCCCTCTTTGTGAACAGCTTGTGAAAGTTTAACTACATTTGTGTGCTTTAACGTGTGTTCAAATGTGTCTTTGCACGTGTGACACAGGCGGCAGTTGGAAATAACCCGATTCAGGATGTTTATTATTGCCACAATCTCAAGAAGCTGCTGATTCGACTGGCTGACAGCTGTGACACGTTAGTCAAAAATGTTGCTTGTCACCATATTCAAAAGAATCTCAATTCATGAAGATCGCTTAAAAATATGTACTTAGCAGCATCAGTCACACTTATGCTACTTTCACTAGTCCTTTGATAGCTCCACTGAAGCTCAAGTGCCCAGATGGTGGGCTTATTCATATGCTTAAAGGCCAAAAAAAAGAAACTAGCCTTAAATGTGTACGTGCTTCCTGTTTATTATCTCCAGGTCTGTGCTTACCAATCTGAAAGTTGACCCTGTGGCGCTTGAGAATAGTGAGAGAAGTGGAAGAGTCAAAGCAGTCATCGTCACTATTAAAGGTAATCAGAGCTACATATTAGATCCCATAGCTAGACCAAGGGCTTTGTTGTGCACTTTCAAGACTTGCTGGGTAAGGCCACAAGTAATTTTATTTATACAGTGTCACCAAAATTAAACCACAACAGTAAAAGCTTTCTTTTAAGAGTAAACTGAACCCAAAATGAATCACATTCAACAAAAACCCAAAAGGTTAAGCTAAAATGACCTGTCACATAACATCCCCATGCACTCCAGGAGGAATGGGACAACATCCCACAGGCCACTATGGGATGTCTATGCACCGCAGATGCGTGATACCAACAGTGGACACACTGGATATGGAGTGCTGTGAACACTGATCGCTGACCACGCTGTGTTCGCTTTGAGATAACACATGAACTGTTGCATAAAGATCTGAAACACCACTTGGAATTAAAGCCGGAGGCCCATGAGCTTGCTCATAATCTAGGTGTTCATTTGGGTTAAGATCTGGAGAAATATTTCAGTACAGAACAAATGGTGATCACTCAGGAAAAACTTCTTGTGCACAGATGATTTCTCCTCCATCACCAATCTGCGCGCTTGTTTGCTGTCCATGTTATTTCTTTTACTTAGCCAATGCGTCTGCCGACAAACATTAAATGTTCAGACCTGCCTAAAACCATCTAGAAAAACGTTGTTACATGTGAAAACAGGATCACCTGACTGCCAGCCAGGATATGACTTCTACTCCAGAAACTTTGCTCCATGGGTTGGCATCGCTGAGGATCCTGTCACTGGTAAGATGACTAGTACTATTCCTATCTCTCAAATGACATGAAAACCGAAAGCATTTACATACAAGCAGCTGGACTCAAGACACTAAAGTGGATGCATTTACTGAGGTCTTATGCATTAAAGATATTAAAGGTTTCGTGCTTCTTGTGTTAAACTATTCCTGCTATGCATTTTCTATCCTGGCAGGATCTGCTCACACGGTCCTCGGTAGCTACTGGTCTGAAAAACTAGGAAAGAAGAAAATGCTGGGTATGCATTTTAACCATCCCCACCTAGCTATATCATCTTTGATCAAATATATAGTTATCTCAGCTAGAGGTCAAGTGTTTTATTAATGTGCCATTTATCTGAAAACAGATGTGTCCTGCTTCAAATAATCCATTATTGGCACTCAGCTTACCCTTTTATGTGTGTGTTTGTGCAGCTTACCAGTGCTCCAGTCGAGGCGGGGAGCTGAAACTTGAAGTGAGAGATGATGGAAGAATCAACATAGCTGGACAGACCGTCACTGTACTGCAGGGAGTGATCAAACTGTAGTCTGAGACACATCCGAGCAAACACGGTCCGATGTGCTACCACGGTCCCCTAGAAGCTTCATGCCACTTGACAAAGTTCAGACTGGTTAATCCTGTAATGATTCAGCTAACCAACATGCTATAGTAGAGAAAGAATATAACATACTTTGTTAGGATTTTCATCATTTATTCATAACACTACAGCAATTTAAAAACAAAACAAAAACAATAACAACAACAAAAAAGATTTTAAAAACAGAAATATAACATGTAAAATCACAGTTAGCCTTGTGGTCCGGAGAATGTCTGGCATGTGCTGCTCACTAATGAATGGGAGGCAATAAAATGAAATAGATTTGAAAAAAAAAATCATTCTAAGTCATTTTGATCCTAAATAATGGTTTAGTACATATTCCTGAAATTAAAAGTTACCATGACGAGTGTTTAATCATGACATGTTTTCTTCTGTAATGTTTGTTCCTGCACAGATTTAGATTTAGTTCTGCTGGTCTGATACTCACGCTTGTTTTTACTGGCAAAACGATTAAATAAAGTTAAGTTTTCTTTAGCTGCAGTCCAATGTAATGGAGCCTGCTAACAGACTGAAGTTCACTGAATTTAACAGTTCTGGTTAAATACTCAGCTAATAAAAAAATGCTACTACACCTCTAAAGTGTGCGCTGGAAATTGTGTTCATTTTTATCACAGACAGATGATAAGTCTGGATGTTGTGATACAGCTTTTCAGTTTTTATCCTAAACACTGGGCCAGTTTCACTTGACTGACAGACATGTATGTCTCCATCATTTCACAGCTGGATGTTTTCTGTGTTCTGCAAAAGTACCAAAAGTTTGAGGTATCTGATGAAAAATATAAGCTTTATGAAAAATTGAGGTTTGATGCATCATATTTTTAACTATCACAGTGTCAGCTGAATACATTTTAACTTCAAGACCAACTTATGGATGCAGTTCAATTGTGCGCGCACCCATTTCAGCTGGTCTCCATCTCAGCAACTTGTTTCATGGCACTAACATTAACGATACTTTTAAAAACTGGAGCGCTTCAAGTGTGTTGCATTAAAAACTGGTCAACAATAACTCAGCAGCTGGCCATCTATTGATCTACAAAAATATACAAGAAAAGATTCACAATTTGACAAATAGGAACATAAAATAAACTGAGTAGCACGGCAGTGTTAATTAGTTGAGATCTTTTTTCTTTTTAACTGTTGCAGTTTCATTTGGGACATTTCAAGTTATTCTGTATAAAGAGAGACCTTTTGTCTCCTTCAGGTCATTTAAGTCTCTGCCCTGTCGAGGTGAATGATAACCATCTGCTGCTCCACTGGTGAGCTGAACAACCTTCATGGCCTCTTAGGCTTCTCTCACAGATGCATGCTGGGTAAGGCCTTGTGGGCAGCTGGTGGGAGCTGGATAATGTGAAGTAAGGGTTCAGGAAAAGAAAAAGCATTAAAAAACAAATGGCCAAACTAATTTGTGTTGTCTGTGTAGATTCTCAGTCATCCAGGTCATTGTAGATGATGAAGATAATTTGTGTTGTCACTAAGAGTATTTATAACATTGCTCAGACTAAAGGCTAGTGTCGATTGAAAATGAAGTAAAGGTTTAGTGGTAGTAACAAGACAATTTTTAAAGGATATCATGGTCTCTTGTTGGAGGTGGTTGAGAAGTTTCTCCACTGGTGTGTAGCGTCGAAGTGTTGTGGCTGAGCCCACCATCAGCAGCTTGTGTTTGGCCCGGGTAATGGCAACATTCAGGCGCCGCCAGTCCTTTAACAGCTCTCCTAACTTTAAATGGATATGTAGGAAAGACTCAGATCAGGTTTCCATACACTTGTTCATCCCTGCAGTGGCACGAATGAGTTAAAAAAACAAAACGAGAGAGAGCGGATGAGTAGAGAAACACTTACATTTCCATCTTCTACTGTGCTCCTGACAAAAGAAAGAACAATCAGACTTTTGTCCCGTCCTTGGTATCTATCCACAGTGTTCACCTCCACACCAGCGAATGCAGATGACTGCAGCAGAGCCAAAATAGTCTTTAACTGCTGCCTGTAGGGTGCGATAACACCAATATCACTGGGCTTACACCCTGCCTAAAAACAAGAAGAATAAGAACAGATTAATATAGGAAGTTAGAAATTTTGATACATAATATGGGGATTGTATTAAATGGAGGCATTTTATTATGTCTTAAGTAGTTCATCAGAAGGAGAATGGATGTACTTTTATCAGAAGTGAAAGCAGAGTGTGTATGAGGGCAGCTTCGGTGTGATTGCTTATTCCTCCTTGCTCCACCGATTCTAGCGCGGGCACCTGAAAAGAACCAGTACAGAGAAACAAGGTTAAGAATGTGCTTCCAGTCTCTTAGGAGGGGGAGTTAAGTTACATTCAAATATTGAGACTAAACCAACTTAAAAAAGTAACATCCATAATATGGGGCAGCTGGCGCAGTGGGTAGGCGCTTGCCTTTCAGCCGGAAGGTTACAGGTTCGAGCCCCGTCCCGGCGTTGCGTTTGTGTCCTTGGGCAAGACACTGAAACCACATTGCCTAATGGTAGCGCTGGTCTCCGGCGGCATGACCGCAGATGCTTGTTTCTGGATGAGTGATCTGAAACCCTATGTAATTTCCCTGATGGAACCCTCCCAAGGGATAAAGTAAAAAAAATAAATAAACCTCTGTCATTTTAGTTAGAGTTTTTCCAGTTACTATACCTGCTTCAGTTTAGTTTTACAACCTCAAAGCATTTCAAATCCTTTTGTGTTTGAAGTGTACTCTTTATTGTACCAACCATTGAGCAGTCCAGGAAGGAAACAGGATTGCTCGGCAACAGTGTGGCCTGTATCCACGACAGGTCGTGCTGGGGATGAGTCTGAGAGAAGGAACTCAACTCTGACTGGACAGAAAGCAGGAAGGGCAGGGTGAGCAGGGCTGTGGCTGTCCTCTCTGAGCCACACTCCAGCCGGCCATCATACATCAGAGAGTTACTGAGAGACATGATCTGCCTAAAAAAGATGGACCACACACAGAGGCATCAGCTGGATATATATGTGGTTGTCACATAATAACTCTTCTATGCAATATTATAGAAGATGGGGCAGGTGCAACTCTCTAAGAGAAAAGTCAATTCAGATTTAACATCATCTTCTTTCAGCTGCTCTTTTTAAGGGCGCCTCAGCAGATCATCTGCTTCTATCTCACTCGATTCTTAGTATCCTCTTATGTCACACCAACCTTCTGCATGTCCTCCTTCACTACATCCATGAACCTCCTCCGCAGTCTTTCTGTTTTCCTCATGCCTTGCAGCTCCACATTCAACACCCTTTGTCTTACATATCCACTATCCCTCCTCTGCACATGTCCAAATCCTCTCAGCCTCGCCTCTCTAAAACTGCTCGACCTGAGATGTCACTGATATTCTCATTTCTAATCTTGTTCATCCTGGTCACTCCCAATGAAAATCACAACATATTCAGATTACAAGTTAATGAATTATTTAGATTTTTTGATAAATTATTTGAACTTTACCAACATACTGTTGTTAGCTATTAAGTCCCATTTGGGTGGTTCTCAAACTGTGGGGTGGGCCCTAATCACAGTGACCCTAAATTGAATCAGTTTATTTAGGAAAAACAATTAGCTGATGCTGTCACATTAATCCAAGTTGGATTATTTATTGGAATAATTGATGACATGAAAAAAGAGCAGCACTGGTCTAAAGACTGTGCTTACTAAGATTACTAAAGCATGCAGTATTATCTTGGCGGTAATTACCTGTTCATCCGGTACTGTACGTTGAGTTGGACCACTGCTTCACTATGCAGCTCTAGTCGCTTAAATAAACTTTCATCCATCCCAAGAGACCTAAAGGGGGAAAAAGGGGCTGAAACTTTACATTTTAATCTGAACAATGACACTCTAAATGGGCTGTTTGTTGTTCTAATAGTAAAATGACACAAACAGATAGTTGACCTGGCTTCCCGGTTTTGTACTATTGGCGGCAGTTGCTGATGGTCTCCAACTAGGACGAATCTCTTGGCGTAGAAAAGAGGTCCCAGGCAGATAGGCTGGCTAATCTGTGACGCCTCATCCACAATGCAGAAATCAAACTGGCGCCGAGTGAAAATAGGATGCTTGATGCCCATGCAAGTAGTTGCCACTACCAGCTATAAAGAACAAAAAAAAAAAACATGCGAAAAGCAAATGCAATGATTTCCGTTTATTTAAAATTGCTAAATGTTGCAGTAGTTTTCATTTTAATATTCCACAAACAAACTCCTCACTTCTTTGTTATAAAGCTGCTCCAGGTCGGACAGAGTGTGAACTCCCTTCTTCCTCACACTTTCTTCTGTGTATGGCAGAATGTCTGGATGAACCTGGAGAGAATCAAAAACGAGATAAATACTACCACTTTCATTACCAAACTACGCCAACAACATTTAAATGATGTATGTTCCAGTGCAAATATACTACAATAAATACATTTTTAAAAAACCCTTTATTTTAACAGCATATATCAGTACAAAAAGAAAGTTTATTGCAGTACAACAAATTTGGGAAGTTGGCAACTTTTCTGTTGTGCTTCTAACACTGTCAAAAATATCTCACCTTCTGTCCCTGCCCCAGACGCAGAAAGCCAACTCGGAAACGTTTAAGCTTCAAGAGGATGTTATCGACAGCAGAGTGGGTGTAGCTGGTCAGCAACACACTAAAACCACATGCATGCAGGATACGAACCTAGGAAGAAAGGTCATGAACAAAAAGAGCAAGACACAAAGGAGTCACAGTCACAGCTGGACTTATAGCAAGTATAAAATGTAGATTTATGGTTCAAATAAGTTTATGGTTCACAGTTTGGGGGTTACCAGGGTGCAGATGGTTGTGGTTTTGCCTGTGCCAGGCATGCCAACTACCAGTGTGTAGTCTTTGGATAACAACACCTTTTTCATGGCCTGTTTCTGGGGTTTGTTGAGACCTACAAAGTTGCACAAATGAATAAATTGTTCAAAGCTTCAATTATTTACTTGCATGTGAAACTTTGCATTCAACACCAACAAATTTTTTAAACCGCTTATATATAAAATCCTTAAAAAAGGAAAAGAAAAAAAAACAACAACATGAGACTGGCAGAGTAGAAGAGCAGAGATGAGTCACCTTTGAGGATGTCGGCCACAGTGTCCTTAGCCTCTCTGGGTAAAACAGAGCTGAGGTTGGAGATGAACTCTGGAGAACGAAGGTCGACAATCAGGTCCCTCAGACGACCACTGCACACCGTAAATAATTGTCATTCATACATGAAAGACCAAATATAAAATGTACGAAGTCATTTGTATTAAGTCACCTAAATGTTAAACTATCAAAACCTCATATTTCTTACTGTCCCCACCTGTCCTGGGAGTTTTCCATCAGCTTGGAGAGATTGGTGAGGTGGGTGCTGAAGCCTACCACACCTTCATCCCCATCCAGTCGAAACGTCACGTCCCTGAACTTTGACAGGTCCCTTTTAAGCACATTCAACAACAAAACAGGTGAGACAAAAGACTTCAGCTTTGCCATCTGAAGGTCACTGCCCTTTTTCTAACCTGTCCAGAGTGCAGCTGATTACAGTCCCGTTGACCTCACGCAGGTACCCTGTTGCCAAGCCAACAAGGCGACCCTCGAGGTCGCTAACAACAATGCGATCCCCACTGGCCAGACTGCTGGTGGTAAAACCTTGCTGCAAAGCAACATTACTGCGGTGGAAACAATGGAGGAAGACCCCTTCAGACTGAACAATCACTGGTCCACTGAGCTGCAGGTTCCCTACACAGCTCCCATTCTTCTCAC
This sequence comes from Bujurquina vittata, assembly GCA_015106715.1. Classification (NCBI taxonomy): domain Eukaryota; kingdom Metazoa; phylum Chordata; class Actinopteri; order Cichliformes; family Cichlidae; genus Bujurquina; species Bujurquina vittata. The sequence goes on along the minus strand of VUQK01000047.1, from coordinate 23,502 downwards.
TGGAAACACAAGTCAAGATAAACCAAGTACTCAGAATTATAATTGTGGCATTATAAATACAACTATGAAGTGGCTGTCTTCATACACAGCTTTTGAGTGAGTCTTTTGATTATGCTACATTTACAGAGAAAAGAACAAGTTTGTTGTCTTTATGTGCTCTTCTATTCTTTCTTTGCTGTTACCCCTCACCCCACATGGTCTGCAGATGGCCGCCCTCCCAGAGCCTGGTTCTGTCAGACTCTCTTCCCACTCATATAATCATTATATAAAAAGTCAATTATCTGGTCATTTAAATAGCCAAGTTGGTTGTTAATCATTTTCAGCTGCTTTGGTGTTAATGAAACTAACAGGTGCACTAGAGGGGCAGCAATGAGACAAACCCCAAAACAGGAATGGCTTTACAGGTGTGTGTTGCTGTGTCTCCCAGCAGAGCCTCAAGAGCATGGATGAGATTCCAGGAAACAGGTAGTTACTCTAGGAGAGCTGGACAGAGCAGTAGAAAGCCCTTAATTCATCAGCTCCGGGTGCAAGACAATGCCTCGTGTGGTGAGAGTATGCAGGCAGTCCCTGGAGAATTAAGAAACTGATATCATGTTCCTAAATCCAATATTATGTTTTGGTCCATTCAATGGACGGAAGGTTGCACCCCAGACTGTCCAGCAGCTCAGTGATGCCCTGGACCAGATCTGGGAGGAGATCCCCAGGACACCACCCATCGTCACAAGGTGCATGCCTTGTATCTTTTTGAGTTGCTGCAATGAAATTTCAGAAAAATGGACTAGACTGCTGCATCATTTTTTTTACTTTGATTTGATCGGGGTGCCCTCTGTAGGTTGATCATTTTCACTTCAAACAATGTGGGATCCTTTCTTTCCTAACACATTACCCAGTCCATATCAGTATAGCTATCCTGCATGTTTTTTTCCTCTTGAAATCTAAAGTATTTTCAAAATGTTCCTTTAATTTTTAAAAGTAAAAAACAACAAAAAACCAAAAAACACAACAAAAAATCATTCAGCCCAAACCATCAGTATCTGTTGTTTTGAGGTCCAACTTCGTACCTTTCCTCAACCGTCTGAAGCCACACGCGCTTTCTACTGTTCTTAGCCTCCATGGTGACAGACTCCAAGCAGCAGAGCAACAGCCAGTGGGAAAAATAGTTCAGATGAGGCAAAGCCAGGTGGCCAGTCTCTTGCTGTATAAATTCATGTATAACATCCTCAGTGACATCTGCAGAGCTGCAATCTACTGCCCTGGATGAAAAGACGGAGCGATAATTAGCTGAGGAGTTTTATAAAAAATTCCGACACTGGCTTTCCTGCAAAACAAAATATTTATTACCTCTCATATAAAGCACAGTTTCTCCTTTGAGGACAATACTGGCAGGTCTGTCTGTTAGTCAGTATGTCTGGCAGCCTGGAGAGGCTGCTCCGCTCTGCCACTTTCTCCACACAGTTGTGAATGTGATGGACCAAAGTGTTCCTTAGTTTCAGCAGTTCTGCCATGAACAGAGTTGTAGCAGTAAAGGTAACAGAGTTAGTCCCTTTTATATTACTACAATAACAGAGACTGTTTTAGCTGTTAAGCGCTTTCAGGATATTAATTTGATCTTAATTTGCATTATTCTGTGTAATATACTCCATTTTAAAATGATTTTTTAAAAAAAGGAGACTGAAATGAATGCTAAATTAATTACTCTCATTGGGCAGGTTCGTACATGATATGTATGCATACTGTACCTCTGCGGTCCATGTGGCTGGCTGCTATAGGGTGCATGTTGCCAGTCTTGAGGTAAAGCAGCAAGCCAGCTTCAGGATTGTATCTCTCCAGGGTCATCAGAGTGTACAGAATCACCTGCACGCATAAACACAGCTTAACGTGATTAAAACGGTCGTTTTCATCTGAACCCACTAAATCTGCACAACAGCGTCTGTCTAAGTAAGTAAATGCTGTGTTTAAATAACCTGACTGCGATGTTCTATCGAGTTTGACTCCCTGCCAGTTTTCAGCTCCAGAGGGAAAACTGGCAGGGAGTCAAACTCGATAGAACA
>VUQK01000047.1:3922-15312 GCA_015106715.1 Bujurquina vittata | reverse complement strand
TTTATTACAGTTACAGTTATTTTGAGGTGGACAACTTGTCTAGCATAGGGCTATCCCTCGGCTATCACCCTAACATAATACAACTTTCTACAAACGGGTACAAAAATGAGGAGACATGGAGGGGGTTTTTCACCACTAAGCCATGGTGCCAAAAACCATTTGCTATGCTAGTACTCACGCATAATAGTTGCGAACATATTTAATTGATAACAACAGAAGCTATAATATCGTTCTTCATCACAATTAATATTAAAATAAGTTACCAACACCGGATTATTTAAAGTTACTCACTTTTTCTGTAGCACAACTCCGTTCAGAATGCAAAATGGAAGTAGCCGTCTCATGAACTTCAGAAAACTGGTGCTTCGTCTTCTTTCTTCCTCCTCCTCCTCCTCCTCCTCCTCCTCCTCTTTGCGGTTGCCAAAAATCTTTACTGGCGCGTTATTGACACTTGACAGAGTCAAAAGTTTCACTGTGTGAATGTAGCATTTTACTCTGACTTTTAACTCCAATGTCAGAGCCGATTTACACTCCATAGAGTCATAAATACTCTATTTAGATTAAATTAGGTTTACACTGAAATATTAACACCACAGTTTTTACTGTGTACATGCTTTCCAGCTCACCCATAGCCACTCTTTTTTTATATATGAAAAAAATTATACTAAAAGAGAAATGTCTTTCAGCGTTTTATTTTACCAGGAATTAGCTCTAGGGTGAGATTAATTTTGGGCATACAGTTTCTGTCAGCTTGTGATAGAGTATGCTTTATAGACACTTTATTCCTCTCATTCACATATATGTATTCTGTCTTGCTTCTACTGACCTTCATTAACCTCTCCAGGCTTTTTATATATGTACATATATATTTTTATATGTGTATATATTTTATTTTATTCTGCAGCAGGTACCATATTATTCTATCAGAGCAGAGACAATGGCCTTTATTGTAATGATTTTTGAATCTTGTAATTTGCTAAATCATTGCTCATCTTCGATATATTCACTGCCAGTTAGTACACTGACTTAGCTGTCGTTGCTTTTCTTTTTTCCAAGTAAACTTTGTCCTAAGTCTGTGCAAAATATCACCTTTGAGGCATATCAGGAACAATTTTTGATGATGCTTGACCCTCAATCGCTGTATTCACAGCTAAAAAGTACAGGTCAGCACACATAAACAGATTAAACCAGTCATACAGCCACAGTGACAGTGAACACAGAAACTACAGAGCTGGTTGCTCTCTGCAATAAATAAAGATAAATTAGAGAAACGAATAAAGGTATTTTAGCACAAAAATAGCTTCCCTTCTGCATAAAAGGCACTTTAAGAAACTGCTTTTTTAAAAATATTTTATAAATACCTGCTATGCAGTTTATATTGAATATGCTTCACTCACCTTATTTTCATAGGCAGGGGAGGTAAATTGTATATTCTTTTTCTTTTGTAAATTAAAAAAAAGAAATGTCAAAAACAAAAGTATCTTAGGTGCTGTGGGTCGGTGTCAATCTTGTTAAAAGTAAATGGTAATTAAACTGCATTGAAAAAGCAAGCACACTTTATGCAGCTTTGACTTTGACCTTCGCTGCTTCTTCATAACTTTTATAGCTCATAATAGCCATAATTCTGGTAATGAACAACTGATTGAGATTTAACTTCATTGTGTGCACTCCTGATTAGTGTAACAGATAAAAACAGTTACCTTGCATTACATCAAGAACACAAGTGGGAAAAGTAAATGAGAAAAGGCAGCTCAGCAACTTGTTTATGGGTAAGAAAGTCTGACATGCTTATATTGTATTAGTGTTAACTGCTACTGCTGCTGTGACAAAGCAATTTCCTGCAATGTATCAAAAAAGTTCTGTTCCAGTACACACACACACACACACACACACACACACAAAGAAGTTTGCACGTTTCATCCAATTCTCAAATGCATTTATTTTATTAAAAACATGGCATAGAAAATTATTACAAAATGATGTCAAATTTAAACTCCACACAGAGTTTATTAATAAAAAGCACATTTTAAATTAATTCCCAGGCTGCCGCTTTGACTGTGAAAGCACCCAAGTGGGCATTTCACTCAACTTATGAGACCTATTTCAACATCTGTCATCTGGTTTTTAAACCCATCAGCTGTCTACACATTCCTGATCCCATCACTTTAACAAAGCCTGATTTCTTCATTTAAAGAAAAATCCAGAAAATCTGGTTCATCAGATTTATATAACCAGATTTTCTGTATTAATTCCATGAATTAACAAACATTTGATCCACAGCTGCACAGGGTAACATGTTCTTACACTCAAATGAACACATGAACACAGTCAAGCACTTGCCTGCTGCTGAAATTATTAGTGCTTTAGGTTTGTCTCCACCATTAACTCCTGATTGATAAATGAACAGGCTTAGTGGGAAAGCACTGAGACTTGTACCTACTCAGCTCGACCTAACCTTCAGGGTTTTCCATTGGGCGGTAGTACCTGATACCTGGTACTTTTTTAGTAAATACTCAGCCGAGGTTCTAAGTGAGTGAGCTGAGCCAAAAATGTGACACCAACAGACTGCATGCCACTGATTGGCTAGGGAATAATGTCACTAGATGAGTTATTCTTCACAAGAATCAAACCCACCGTTTTTGAAACCCGACGATGAGGTAAAAGGCTACATACTAACTAACACAGGTGTTTTTATGCTTGGTGGCTGATGACCGAATCCAGAGGAAGCAAGACGGAGCAACCTTTTGTGTTTGTGCTGCATACCAATGATGCTACAGTACTTTTGGGCCGCGTTGCTGAGGCAAGTACTCAATTATAATGGAAAACTTACAAAACCCAGTAGATTTGATCTGAGTCGAGTTGGGCAGGTGCTCATGGAAAAGAGACATTAGAATGATTATTTGATGTTTCTTGATTGCCAATATTTAGTAAGATTAGAGTTAGGGTTAGGATTAGGGTTGGGATTAGGGTTGGGGTCATCACCAACAATGACTTAGACCTCAGAGGATTAAGTTACTGTGAATACTGTTGACAACCTGGAACAAACCAACAAACAATTTGTATTGCTCTTCTTGTGAATTTTGTTAACAATAATAAAAATATATAACCTAGTAATACTGAAAAATGCATCACTGACAAATTGGAAATCTACTAATAGTTCTGAAAAACATGACCCCCCCTCCATACCTTAAGCGTCTGTTTTACAGCTCTCAACACAAATCAGGCCTCAGTCACACAGGCCTAGAGACTCTGGACGCCACCAGTCACTAGGGAAAAATGTGTATAGCGACCAGTTGGGAAGTGGTGGCTGGCTGTCGCTAGGTGAAATTGTCGCAAAGAGGGTGCTGCACAAAAATATTTGCTTTGGTTGCTAGCAGATTGCCGTGGTTGGCTGTAGTTTGCATAATAGATGCAGACTTGTCTGCACACCCTTGCCAAATACTCTCTGAACAGTAGTGAAACTTGAAAAAGTGCGACACAAACTGAAAACGGAAAATGTTAAAACATGCTGGTTGCAGCTATAGGGCAAAACTTTTACTTAGAAGGAAAACGCTCTCCATTTCCAGTTTGCTCTGCTAGTGACCAAAGCATTTGAAAGGAGTTTTTCTTTTGATATAGCACTGTATACCTCTCTGCTATCAATATTACCTAGTGACAGCCAGCAATCACTCACCAACTGCTGAGGTCACTGACTGGTCTCTAGGTCTGTGTGACTAAGCCCTGAGAGATACACTGAGGGATATACAATATTACAACTTTTTTCTGTAATAACACAAAGTAATAAAATTTTCAGTATGACATCTGGTCAATTTGCAGTACATCTAATATGTATCCTGACCCACTCAGGAAATTGTCAGAAAAATCCAAGGGAGCAAATAATTCTACATATTCTCTCCTGTGTGAGTCTTCATATGAACGATTAGATGGGAGCGCCGGATGAATTTTTTCCCACAAGCTGTGCAGCTATATGGCCTCTCGCCTGAGTGAGTCTTCATGTGCCGGGTGAGGTTCGACTGGGCACTGAATTTAATATCACACATGGTGCAACTGTAGGGTTTCTCACCTGTGTGAATTACTGTGTGCTTGATAAGGTCAGCTTTCTCTCTAAATTTTTTACCACAGTCATCACAGCTGTGAGGCTTCTCACCTGTGTGGATACGCATGTGGGCATTCATGTTTCCCAACTGCGTGAATCCCTTGCCACAAAAACTACACGTGTACGGCTTCTGTCCTGAGTGGGAGTTCATGTGAGTTTGTAGATAGGAGCGCTGGATGAAGCTTTTACCACACACACTGCAGATGTGGGGTTTCTCTCCTGTGTGTGTTTTCATGTGACGAGTCAGAATGGATTTAATCCTGAAATTCTTCTTGCAAACACTGCAGGTATAAGGTCTCTCTACTCTTTCACCAGATTTCTGTAGTTTCTGACTGTTTACACCTGAAGGAAGTTCTCCACTGTCTCGCTGTTCATCATCACTGATTTCACTCGACGGACACTCACTGATCAGCTCTGATGTGTCACAGCTTTGTTTAACAGTTTGAGATGAGCAGCTAGGCCAGTGATCTTTCTCAATATTTCTGACAGTTTGGCACATATTTAATGAATGCTTTCCATCCTCACCTCTCTCCACGTAAATTATATTAAACATGGAGTCTTTGGTGTCAGCCCCTTCCCTCTTTTCACATGCCGACCACAGTTCCACCCCCTGTTCTTCTTTAATCTGGGACTCTTGGTCATCCTCACACAGGCCTGTCTTCTTCTCAGGGTGATCCTGCTCAGAGGGCGGACCATCTTCGTGAACAGAGAGCTGCTGGGGGGCTGGACAGTATCACACATCAGAAAATGGATTTAGGCTTTAATTTTATCAAACAGAAAGCTATACAAGACAGGCAGGGCAGTAAATTTAAATCTCTGAATTTGAAAAGTTTAAGTTGTGATGTGTAGTCTGCTGTTGAAAAAAATGGAAAAAGCAACAGAATAACTTCAGTGTACTACTCCCTTTGCACGAAACAACATCAGATGCATTGGAACATAATCTCTTAGTGACTTCTTGTTTATGATATGAAAACAAATAATCTGCTTTATTATGAAGCCGAGCTAAAAGAAAAATGCATCCATGCATCCTCTTCCGCTTATCCTGTTCAGGATCTTGTTCATGTCAGGAACCGCAGCTGGGATACTGAGGCTGGAAACACAAGAAGCTCAATTTTTTTTTTTTTTTTGTGCTTGCAGCATCTCCAGAGGAAGGACTGGACATTAGCATTGTGACTGCCACCATGATGGGTTTTTTGGAGCCAGAAGTAAAACTATTTAGAGCAGAGGACAAAGTCCTAAGTTATCAACTAATGCAAACAAAGTTGGTTAGCAAGTTGCAACCATAAAATAAATGGATGCAACACACAGCTATAGAGACCAAATTCTTTTATTGTACAAGGATGTAAAGATGCTTTAAATAGCCTGCTGTTCAGAGGGTAGTTTTTTGTTTGGGTTTTTTTTATGACTCACCTTCTTAGATTTAAATAAGGTATAGAGTTATGGTTGTGGCATTTTAACTTATAGGTGTGCCCAGTTGTAAAGATGCAGATGTATGAAGCATCTCTGAAAGAGTCAAGCTCCTTTTTATGCTGGGGTTTTAAACTCTAATGTTACCAGCTCATTACGCTCTACAGTCATCACTTTTATTAAGGGAGCACTACAGGAAAACGAGTAGCTACTGATCAACTTTCTCCAGGCAGGCAAATTCTGGACTTGAAAAGACAGGAGGTGAAAAGGATTTGAACTCTAAACATAAACTTTGGTTAAAATAGGAATAAAAGCCTTGTGCTTCATTTTCTCACTGACAGACATTTTGCATCCCCCTCCCCTTTCAGGGATGCAAAATGGCGCTATTTGCTGGCTTCTGTATTACAGACCAAAGTCTCCAGTAGATGCTTCCCAAGACTGAAGGCTTTAGTTGCGCTTAACGAAGTGCACAAAGTGAACATGCAGCCTCTGTGGCGCACTGCCCTTACCTTTCCACCCGGCCAGCCTTCGCTGTTGTTGCTCGATCTCCTGCTTTGAAAGGAGCATTTCTTTCTCATAGTCTCTTAGAGCTTCTTCAAAGAGGCTGAATATTTCCTCGGCAGCCGCCTGTAGTCGGTCATTGACCAAAGCTTTTAGTTTCTCTGGTTTGAACATTTCGGGGGATGAGAGTCCTCCAGTCTGTGTTTTGGACAGGCTGCGGGGCAGAGAGGCTGCCTTTGGGTTGCCAGATATCGCGAGAAAAACAAGAAACATCAACATTAAATGACTGCCTAAACATAGCTGTTATCACATTGACACAGCTACTCAACAAACATAGTATCTTTTTGTAGTTTGCCTATCACAAATGCATAATAAAGTTAATCATATATTTACTTACGAGTATATTTATGACAACTATAGAGCCTGTGCACCACCTGCTACAACAAAATCTATAAAGTGAACAAACAAAACCCCAAATATTGCAATGAGCACTTTAAGTGACATAAATATGCTTCATCTGCCCCTCGAAGTTATCTTTAAATCCAAATGACGCGCTGTAAAAAGCGAAATCTCATTTTTTAGAAGGACATGGCAACAAAGGGGTGTTGAGGCGCACAATAATGGCCCCTTTACACGAAAGAGCTTTGCTGCCATCTACTGGCCCAAAAACAAACAAGACAAACTGAATGACAGGAATGATGAATGACGCTTACTTCAGGTGCCAATTTCAGGCTACAAACGCTTGTTTTTCAGGTTTAGGTCGACCCATCAGGGGAGAGTTAAAAAAGAAAGAAATTTGGATCTTTTTCTTCCTCTTTTTTTCTGGCTACTCCCTTTAGGGCTTTCCACAGCAGATCATCTGCCTCCACTTTTCCCTGTGTCCCTCCTCTGTCACAGCAACCCTCTGCATGTCCTCTTTCCTTTACATCCATGAATTTTCTCTGCGGTCTTCCTCTTTTCCTCCTGCCTGGCAGCTTCATCTTTAACATCTTTATGCCTTTTTTTCCAATATATCTGCTATGTTATGATGTCATGATAAAATGTCATGATTAAACCAACGCTCTTAGAAGGGCTGTGGCTCGGGTGGAAGAGCGGGTCGTCTTCACACTGAAAGGTCAATGGATCGATCACTGACTCCTCCAGTCCACATACTGAAGTATCCTTGGGTAAGATACTGAACCCCAAGTTGCTCCTAATCTTTCTTATGAAATTACCAATTTATCTTAAGAAAAGTATGAAAGTAAAATAACCAACCTCTTGATTGCAAATAGCTATTAAAGAACCTGTGTTCAAAAAAAGACATTAAAACTGTAACCTTTTCCCCTCATTACTTCAATCAGATTTAAAGGCAAAACATTTTAAAAGTAATCGATTCAGAAGTCCAAAGAGTTCATACATGTTTTGCAGTGGTAAATTTCTGCCTGCTCAGATTAACCAGATTTTCACTTGCAGTTGCCCACCACGAGATGACAGCAGATATCCAAGTAATCCTTGCAGGCAGCGAGGCGCACAAAACTACAGCTCTTAGTACTACTGCTGATCAATCATATTTACCTGCACAGGTGGTGCAAAAATCTAAGTCGACCAACACTGTCTTGTCAAATATCTTCCATTTGTTTCCTTCACCCCCCCCCAAAAAAACCCCACAAGAAACAAAACAAAACAAAACAAATCTTCCTCTTAAACGTGACCTAAACATCCTGTTTTGCCCATTTAAACTCATTTTTAGGTCAAGCTGCCTTATCCTCCATAAACCTTTAATAAAAGTTGTTTAAAATATACTTTATGGACTTTTTCTAACTTAATTTATGATCTAGCATCTTTAATCCTTAGTAATTACTATTCTACATTGTACTCTATTTTCTGTTTAGCACCCCCTTTGTGTTCCTAAGCTGTCAGACTTCTGAAAAATGCCAGAAATACTATGTCACATACTGTCTGTTTAGACATGAGAATTAAGGTTCACTATTTCAGTGTGGTCAGACAATAACACACCAGTGGGGGGGCCCACCCAAAACACAGGCACCATGTAAATTTTATATGCCAGAGTGACAGACACACACCAGCTCAGCCTGCAGACCACACACATTGCTCTACCCAAGCCTGATGCTAATGTAATATTAAAATGTATTTTTAGAGCACAAACTACAATTTACAAGTCTAAGTTTTAAAATCCATGAGCCAGCAGACTGCAATCCTGGACCATGTGTCGATAGTGTGACCTGTTTGGATCATTTATTTACTGCAGTTTAGTTCAGGAATTTATGTCACGGCTCCTTCAACCATGCTTTCTGTTACACCAGCAGTTAAAAACTCTTAAAATGTATTTCAGTCATAGCAGCTTGAGAGTGAATATTTGGTATGACCGTCTTAATTCTTCAACGCAGCCTCGACTCTCTCAGGCAGCTTTCATGTCATTTCTTTAAATAGTCTTCAGGAACTGTTCTTCAGGCTTCTTGAAGGACATTCAAAAGTCTTCTTTGGATGTTGGCTGCCTTTTGTTCCGTTCTCTGGCAAGATGTCAATAATTATGACCTCTGGAGAGGCCAGTCCATGAATGATAGTGTTAGTGATTGTTTTTCGATGCAGATATGCTTTTACTGCATTGGAAGTGTGTTTGGGGTCATTGTCATGCTGAAAAATTATACCGTTGCAAATTAGATTCTTTCCAGATTGGACTGCATGGTGAATCAAAAGCTGATGGTACTTATCTGTATCCATAATTCCAATTTTTGATATGATCCCCAACACCACTGGCTGAAATGCAGCTCCAAACCGTGACAGAGCCTCCATCATGTTTTTACTGTGACCTCCTCCAAGCATACTGACAATGATTTGTTTAAATTTGGATTTATCACTCCATAAAGCTTGTTGCCACTGATTTTCATTCCAGTTCTTGTGTAATTTGGCATACCTCAGCCTTTCCTCGCTGTTTCCTTTCTTTAACAATGGACTCTTGACAGCCACCCTTTCACTGAGACCATTTCTGATGCGGCTTTGGCAAGCAGCAGATGGATCAACTGAAGGGCCGGACGCATCTCTTAGACCCTGTCTCAAGTCTTTGCATTGAATTTTTTTCCTGTTTCTGAAGGACATGACTTTCATGTAGAGATATAAATTAAAATTGTTTTTTTGCTAAATTGTTAGTTTTATGTAGAAAACTCATTGATTCATCCCTTGAGTTAGGTGCCTCTTAGGTTTGGATCAGTGTGGTCAGTGGTAAGTGGCTTAACAAACAAAAAACATTCCTCTGAAAATGGTCAGGTAACAGGACAGGACTGAAAAATCAGCAAATGGCCAAATTAAAAAAATGAAAGTCTATTGCTCAAGATCACTTTAAAACATTACCAAAATATAAAGAAATGAGGGGTGGCTCAAGACTTTTGCACAGTACTGTATCTGTTGCTGACAGTTGAATTTGAAACACAAGTGTACAGCCTGGTAAGAAAATGTGATTGTTTCTTTATATTAGGTTGTCACATTACTGAGAAACAGAAACATTACTGATGAGGAAAATTAGTTTGTAAATTATATGTAATAAATTATTTCACTAGTTTTAGCTACAGGTAACTCACTGGCATCACTGATAACACCTAAGAACACTCAGGTCTTCTGGTTCCCGTCTAGTTTGTATCCCCAGAACCAGAACCAAACATGGAGAAGCCGCTTTCAAATTTTATGCACCTTTAATCTGGAAGAAACTCCCAGAAAACTGCAAAACAGCCAAAACATTAAATTCCTTTAAATCACGGCTGAAACCCCACCTGTTTAAAGCTGCTTTTGATTAATAGTTTGCAAACAAATCCAGGTGAAAGCTGCTCTAAACAAAATATCATACATATTATACACTGACCATCTCCTTATGATTAACATGTGTATCTATTTGATGGTTTTTATGATTTTGTATGATGATTCTGATTTTTTGATGATTTGATGGACATTTTAAAGCTTTCAATGATTTTACTGCACATTTGTTTGATGTAAAGCACTTTGAACTGCCTTGTTCAGTCACAGCAATGACCCTCATTTCATTCTCTGTGGTTTTTAGTGTAGCTTATGACCGTAAGACAATACAAACTCTTCAGTTGCCTATAAGTCGCAGCAGAGTTTAAGTTGCAGATAATACATGTGTATTTAAAATCTTGATGTGACATTTCTGCACAACAGCAACAACTCTGGGACCCACAACCTCAATGATGTATTTTACAAGTTTTTTTTATTTATTTATTTTTTATCTCCACAGTAGATAATGATCACAGTCACTAAAATCGGATCTTTACTCTATATTCACTCAATCTGACCTAGTCAACCCACCCTTCCGTTACACATTCCTCTGTACTGTTTATTTTATCATTGTTGCAGGCCATGGGTGTTTGCGTGCATCAGCAACAATTCTTAAAAAGGTCAGAGCCAAATTTAGAGAATTAAAGAAGGAAAAAGAGACAGAGGCAGACAGAAATGTAACTGCTCTTCAGTAGGCTCATTAAACAAAGCACCTAAATACCTGACTGAATTGACCTTTTAGTCTTGTTCTGCATATTAATGAGCAAGCTTTTTCATGTGCACTAGTACCCAATTTAGCTTTGCTGTTTTAAAGTCTGGATTTTCACAGGATACAAATTGGATAACTATTAATATTTGTTAATTAGAAGGTGCAGAAAGAAAAGTTTGCCATCATCATCATTAGTTTCCAGTCAGAAAGCAATAAATGAAGTGAGCCATGAAACTGTGATCTGCTGAACAAAGGTTTATTTTTCAAAATTAAAAAAACGAACTGCATTTGTGAATATTAACGAGAAAGACAGCATAACTACTGCAAAACTAATTCCAGGTACAGTTCAAGCAGGAGTTTGTTAAACTTGGTGTAAGAAAGTGATGGGACGTTATAGTCTTTTATATTTGTCAAGTGTGAAATGATCACAGTCACAGTTTGAGCCATGTAACTTGAGTTAAAGTTAAATAAACTTACATTTTGACTGATTTTAATAAGTTTCCATGGGGTGGCTGTGGCTCAGGAGGTAGAGTAATCTAGTTTACTCTGGTCCACATGTTGAAGTATCCTTGGGTGAGACACTGACCCCTGAGTTGCCTCTGATGCGTCCAACAGAGTATGTGGGAATCTTGTGATAAAAGTGCTTAGGCATGAAGAAAGAGGCTTGTATGAATGTATGTGTGAATGAGTGAATGAGGCGTGTAATAAGAAAGTGCTTTGAGTGCTCAAATAGAGTAGAAAAGTGCTGTATAAGAACCAGTCCATTTACCGCATTACACACACACACACACACACACACACACACACACACACGCACACACACACACACACACACACACACACACACACACACACACACACACACACACACACACACACACAGATGAAGATTCA
>VUQK01000046.1:5551-16432 GCA_015106715.1 Bujurquina vittata | reverse complement strand
ATACGGACAGGGGTGGCTGTAGCTCAGGAGGTAGAGCAGGTCACCCACTGATCGGAAGGTCGGTGGTTCGATTCCTGGCTACTCCAGGCTACATGCCAATGTATCCTTGGGCAAGATACTTAACCCCAAGTTGCTCTCCGACGCTAGCGTTGGAGTATGAATGTGTGTGAATGTTAGCTAATTAAAGCACTTAGCTTACTTACACATGGGTGTGAATGGGGTAAATGTAAACGTGCTGTGTAAGCGCTTTGAGTGCTCGCTCAGAGTAGAAAAGCGCTATATAAGAGCTAGTCCATTTACCATTTACCAAAGGAGCAGATATTGGTGCTGTTGGGTAAAGGACTTTCTACAGCCCTGTGAAGCTCTCCTAAAGAAACTGCCTGTCTCCTGGCATCTCCTCCATGCTCTTAAGACTGTACTGGGAACGACACAGCAAACCTTCTGACATTAGCATGTATTGATGTTCCATCCTGGAGGAACCGCTGCAGGATTTGCCTTATGCTACCGGTAGTGAGACTGACCCTAGCCAAATGAAAAAAAGGATAAAAAATACTTTCAGCCGCTAGTGCTGCCCCTCGGCCTTCTAGCAGTTGAATCTTTAGTACTCACCTGGAAGTACAAGCTATAGAACACATAATTATCCGGTCTCTGTAGATCTTAATGGGGCGCATAAGAGCCTTAGTCACTTGCAAATGGCTGAGAACCAGTAATAAGAAATGCTAAAATCATAATATGAACCACTAAGAATACTGTCACTTTGTGTGAGCGGCTTAGAGAATGAGCTGCGTAGTTATTAGAAATATACTGTAATAAAATATTTTATAAGCTCAAGTTATTTATGTCCAGTTATTTACAAATCAATACCTATTATCCATTACCTGCTCCTACATAATGCTTGTGAAATCTGTCATGCCACCCTTATCTTTATTTTTACTGCACTACAACCTTTTTAAAGTATGTTTAAAAAGAACACAGAACACAAAACAAATATATACAAAATAGTAAACACTGCCCAGAGAGTGAGCTGTCATAGAGGTTTGCACTCAGAGTTCTTGTTGTTGGTGTTTTAAACTCACCATTATTTCCTCAGAATTTCCTGATATTATTCTCAGAACCTCTAAAAACATGCACTTTATAACTTCTTAAATAAATGCAGAGTATTATAAAGCTGCTATCTTAAAAAATTTTAATTTGTTGGTTTCTGGTTGGTGCCCACAAATTTCTTCCATGCCGGTATGAAAGGTAACTAAAGCAGGTATATAAACAGGCCAGTCTCCATAGTAACTAGAGCTAGAGAGACAGCCTAAGGCAAACTTGAAGGGATGTCTGGTTCAAAAAATTATAATAAATTTAACACTTCGTTAGAAAGCACTGTGACAATTTAACTAGAAAAAAATGGTATAAAATATGTACAGGCATTATTGTTCATAAAGTCAATTATTTTTTCCTCATACTACACATTTTTTTCAGCACCTCATTCACCCTCTAGCTAAAACAATAGTTTTTAAGCTCTCTCTTTAAGACTCCCAACTATAGAATACACATTCAACATAGTTGTTACTCTGTTACCATGTCAAAAATATTGAGGTAAAGATACCTTGCAAATATCTAGAAAATGTATAGCCCTAAAACATGCACCAGTATTTTTTTTAAAAGGAGAATTATCCACCCTATTGTGGTAGAGGGGTCTGTGTGTCCCAGTGAGCCAAAGGGCAATGCTGTCCAGGTGCTTTTGCATCAGGTTTCCCAATGCAAAATTGATCCTGGATGAGGGGCCAGACAAAGAGCAATTCATGGAAAAAAGAGCACAAGAACAGTTTCATTAGATGTTTGCCTCAAAGTGTGAAGTGGCAGGAATGAGAATTAGCACCTCTAAGTCTGAGGGTGTAGCGTGTCCACTCCAGGTCAGGTACAAGCTGTTGTCCCAAGTGGAGGAGTTTAAGTATCTCAGAGTCTTGTTCACAAGCGAGGGGAGAGAAGAGCGGGAGATTGACAGACGGAAATGGGGGTGCGGTCACTGCACAGGTGTTACGGCCCTAGCAGGGCCTGCTGTAGTTTTCCGGCCCACTGGGTGTGGCTTGCTCTCTCCAGCCTTGGGTGCCTCCCCTTTTGGCACAGCTGACCCAACTCAGCAATCAGGCTGGGGTATTTAAGGCGTGAGTGAGGAGCGCTCAGGGCCAGTAAGTGCCGGAGTGTTTTGTGTCAGCTTGTGAATTGCGTCAGTGTGCGAACTGCGTGTTGCTGTGGCAGCTTACTCCTGCTCAGTGGAGAGGAGGGTGATTTTTACTCCTGCTCAGTGGAGAGGAGGGTGTTTGGTGTGTGTGAGGCTTTTTGCCTTACTATTTTGTTTTTGGCTATCATGGTGAAGTGAGAGTTGACCCTACACTGGTCACAAGCTTTTGGTAGTGACTGAAAGACTGTGGATACAAGAGGCAGAGATGAGCTTCCTCCAAAGGGTGGTTGGCCTCTCCCTTAGAGATGGTGTGAAGAATGCAGTCAGAGAAGAGCTGCTACTACTCCACATTAAACAGCAGATGAGATGGTTCAGGTATCTCACTAGAGGGGCGTTTCCATTCAGGACTACTCGGTGCGGGTTGACTCACGGCGGTTTGACAGCATTTCCATTAGTAACTGGCACAAGTTTGCAGATACTTGTAGGTACTTTTTTTGTACCCACTCGCCCGAGGTTCTGAGCGATCCTTGGCAATACAAAAATGTGACGCGGAAGAACAGCATGCCACTGATTGGCCAGAGAGTGTTTTCACTAGCGCAGTCATATGAGAGAATCCTTCAACAGAATCAATGGGTTTTTAAAATGTCACGTTGAACGTTGAACGTGACATTTTAAAAACCCGACAGCGCAAAACTGGAGGCAGGCAAGAAGAAGCAGAAAGAATTATTTATCACATACATGCAAAAAAATTCAGTCTCTGCACTTAACCCATCACGCATAGACAATGTAGTACATAGCACAACGTGGACCAGGGGCAGCTAGAAAGCGCCTAGGGAGTAGCCGGGGGGGTTAGGGCCTTGCTCAGGAGCCTACAGTGATGTTAGCCCAGGGATTCAAACCAGGGTCTTCTCAGTGATGAACCTACTTCTTCATAGGCCACCACTGCCCAACAAAGCACGGGTTGAATGCCCAGACCGACAGTTTGCAGCAGTAGTTTTGCAACAAAAGAGCCATCTGAAATGCGTACACACACCATATTATAACCCTATACTACCGGGCGATCGTTGCTGAAGCACCATTACCTGCCCCTACTAGCCGTGAACAGCTGGTTAACACAGAGTAGGGCTGCAACTAACGACTATTTTGACAGTCGATTAGTCGCTAATCGGATTATGAATCACATAATTATGAAATGACACTTATTTAACTATCAGCTTACACATTTAGCGTAAGGTTAATTAAAATGGATACCTGTCAAGTCTCCCGTTTTGCCCGGGAAACTCCCGTATTTTACCCCTCTGTCCAGCTGTCCTCCCATTTTATTATTTTCACGTAAATGTCCTGTATTTTAATATAATAATTTTAAAAAAATTATTCCTGCTGCTCCAAACTGAATTCTGTCACTAGCCTTGCGAGAACTGCCACCTGCAGTAGCCTGAGTGGCAGTTCTCGCGAGGTTAGTGCAGACAGCGGGAAGAAACCCAGAAAAACAACTGGACCTCGGTTGGGCTCAGTGCTGCCAATTTAGCATATTTTCACGACCATGGCGAATAGTTGCGATTCGACGCGGCCCACACCGAGTCGTTTCGTATGGAAACGCCCCATTGGATGCCTCCTGGGCACCTCTTGGGTGGTGTATTCCAGGCATGCGCTACTGGGAGGAGGCATCAGGGCAGACCCAGGCTGGGTTGGGAACACAAGGCGTTTCCCCGGATAAGTTGGAGGAGTTGGTTCAGGAGAGGGAGGTGTAGGTTTCTCTCTTGGGCTGCTGCCCCCACCACTCAGCCCCGGATAAGCAGAAGAAAATGGATGGATGAAGGGATTAGACATTTTTTTCTTAAAAATATTTCCATCCACATGAAAATGTAAAAAACCATCAAGGATGAGGTTGTGAAGCAGCAGGTGGCGATATAACCCTAGTCATAGAACCATAAAAATGTGGGCCAATCAGAAATCTACAATCAATACAACATACATACAAATATAGCATAAATTCTGATCTTAGAAAGAGAGATCAAGGAACATACTTTTGACACTGCAAGATACAATCTTTGTTGTCCATGTCTACATATAAATGCAGAAAAAAAGTTTCTGAAAATCTTCACCCTAGGAGCTTTTCAAGAGCTTTTTTTTTCCAAAATGTCATTTAAATGTAGACAAAAGGCAAAAATGCATTTTCCAAAAGTGTGTGTGAACATTATCAAAATTTTCATCTTCTAGCACTCAAAAAAGTTAGAAAAGGACAAATATCAAACTTCACTCATTTCTGCTTCTTACTTAAAGGAACCATCAATACATGTTGCAATGCGAACGTTCATCCACACAACCATAATTAAAAGTAAAATTAGATAAAGAACTATTTAAACATTTAAAACTTACAGTTTTAGAGGCAGCAAACATATACTGGATGACCATTTCTCTCTTTGTGTTGAGGTCCTTTTCTCTCAAAGGTGTCTTTTTGTCCTCATTCAAGTTCATGTCTTCCTGAAAAAGAAAAAAATACTAAAATATTAATCTGCAATGTTCAAGGTCATTCAAACCTGCTCTGGTGGCACGATGTAGCCCACAATTTGATGCTGTTTTTCACCTATACTTGAAGGCATAATTCAGCACTGCAAGCAACCAAATATCAGAAAATTTGTTTCCATCATCATAACCATTTCCCAACTAAATTGAAAATGAAATTCTTTAAAACTCAGTCATTGGTTGCTTTTTTTTCTTCTTTTTTTTATTAAAACAGGAACTAAACGAAAGAACATACCATCATTTTTTCAAACAGGGCCAAGATCTCCTTTTCTGAGGTGATCTTTGATGATAGTTCCTCAAAACGATGTGAGGTGGAGGATGAAGAACTGGACCAATCATTTGCATTGTGTTTAGATTGTGTCAAGGGTTGACGTTCCTTTTTACTACCAGGAATCCGAATACTGGCAAATCTGTCCAACTGTAGAAAAAAAAGCACAATCAAAAGAGGAAAAATTACTCAAGAGTTTTCAGTCCCAAGTCGAGGTGATTCAGAGCACATTCAAATGGTTAGTAGTCAGGCAGAGCAGACAAAAGAGTTATTAATAAACTAGAATGCAATGCTAATAGTATGAAACATGTAAACAAAAAAGGTCAAACACTGAGCACTGAGAAAGGCACAACATACAAACAAGAAGTCTGTGCTATGATATCAATGGTTCCAAAGTCTGGCAGTTTTAATTTTTGTTAATGCTGCTCAAAATAACCAGATGCAGTGACCTCAAGTAAAGTGATGTTAGATGTTGCAGAGATTAATAACACAAAGCACAACAGAATAAAGTATATCAGTTTGTCAAAGCTTACCACATCATCTGTGATGTTTCTAAAGGGTAAGTGCTATAAGTGGAGAGCAAAAAACAAATAAATCAGGATACACAGAGCAAAAGCCTGAAGTACTCCAACACTTTATCCCTAAAACATATTTTTCACATTCAGCTTTAAAGAATTCTCTTAATTTCAAATAACCATAGGTTACCATTTCTTGCTGCATACAGAATATTCTGAAAAAATAAGGACAGTGTATGTATTAATTTCTCCCTATTCTGTTGCACTTATTTTACAGTTTAACGTCAAAATAAGTATATTTCTGTGTTTTACATTAACATTCAATAAAAATTGGAGTGGACAGCAATAATCGAAATTTTATTTCAAACTTTGCCTGATATCTCACTATGGGAAGCGCCTTCTAGCGTGAACAATCACAGAAGCGCCACTACCACCATTGTCTGTCTAAGGCCTGATTTAAACGTCTGTGGGGAATCTTTGTAGAACACACAACCTAGGTAGAACATGGAACATTGCTGGCTTTATTCTTGCACTGGTGTATCATATTCAGAAATTTTTCTATTAAACACTTCCGCAGAAAAAACAACCAGGTGCTGTTACGTACAGTAGCCTGTCTGGCTTGGGCTTCAGCATCAATTTTACCAAGAATGTGCCCAGTCAGAATATACAATATCTGGGTCTCCAAATAAACTTTTTCTCCAGGCGTTTCTGTTGCGAGGTCGCATGGAGAAATTTCATCAGCACCTTGCTCTGTTTTGTAAGGGATGCTTGCTTAAGAGCTTGCTTGCATTTTGAGGGGCTGATGACTTCAGTAATCTGTCATCCCTTAGGGAATGTTGAGGATCTGGGATTTTCAGCACTGGTATCCTCCCTGCAGCTGGATCTGAGACATCGTCTCAGCTTTATGGTAAGAATTTCACACGCATATTTACTGGCTCGCCGTCATTGGGGAGACCCCAAAGTGTTCATCGTTTCTGTCTCTTTGGATACAGATATTATGAAAAAAATTCTGACAAATGCTTTGTTCACAGAGTGGGGGGCTATTTTCTAGGGTACAGCAATAAATGGCACCTGACCCCAGAGGCTCTGCCGTACATATATAAAATACCTGCCAGCTCTGGCTTTCTTGCTGCTCCTGAAAAATGGTCAAGTCTTGGTCAGGACAGAGCGTATATACCATCAAAGAGACACTCACTTGGTGACATTACACAGGCTGGCTGACAACCCGATTATGCGAAGCAGCAAACACTGTTCCTTGTGTGTTGAACATCTGAGCATATTTGATCTCCAGAGAGAATGTTCTCCACGAGAGTAGAATAGCCCACCAGCTGTAGAATGGGTATGGCCAGGCATCTGTAGATCTGTTTGCCTTGTGCAAAAACGTGCAATGCCCACTGCTCTTTTCATTAAAGGGGACATATGCAAAGTCTACTTTTTTCAGCCCTTAAATAATTTTTTTGTGTGTACTTTCAGTGTCTAGGAGTACAGGAAATTTAAATGCATTCTGTCCTGTAAGAGGCTGTACATTAAAGGAAAACTTAAAACATATGCTCTTACAGAAACATGAAAAGGAAATATTTAAAAGCATGATATGTGCCCTTAAAGAAACATGGGCATGCCATTAGATGAGGTTACACTAGCTAACCAATGACCAAATGTGCTCCCCTACTAATACCATTGGTACTAAGCAGGGTGAGGGAGAAACAAACATCTCTGATTTTAATAGCTCCTTACTGGACCACATTTATCGAGGCAGGATGAAGGGGTTTAGGAAAAGCAACCAGCTCTGTCCTGGGCTCATTCTGAGACAGGGAAACCAATGTACCCAAGCGTCACACAGGGTGGTAGAGGCTATTGTGATGGCATACGAATGCCAGGGACTGCAGTGTTATAATAGCCCCAGCATGGAGCAAGGGGCTATAATAAAGGGGGTCGGAGGACCCCGTATCCTTGTAGTGACTGGTCTGTCTTAGAGATGTGGTGGTAGTGGAGCTTCTGAGATTGGTCAAGCAAGAAGGTGAAATACTAAAGTACGCTACTACCCAAACAATATTACCCATCGGTTCAACAACTGGCAGGGAGGTCTGCATTCTCAAGCATAATAGATAATTCTGTTTATTGAATGGTCCAAATTATCAGAAAAGTACAAATAAAATTGCTTTCACCACTGAATAATAAAAATTTAGATTTTAAAAAAAGTGTACAATTAAGTAATTACAGATTTAGCTTTCACAGCGGAGTTTGTTCAAAATTCTAAAAGACAGCAATGATTAGTACTTCAACCAACTTAAAAAGTGCTACAAGCTTTAGAAAAAAAAGTAGTATTGGGTCTTTCTTAAAATATTTATTTTCCATCTGTTCTATTTATTGAACACCGTAATCACTTTATCATTTTAGCTCTACCTCTGCTGCAGTATCACAGGAACTGACCAAAAAGCCACTTAACAAAATAACTTTACCAATTAAAAATTATATAAAATTGTTTTTTTTGTGATGAAAGAAAAAAACGTCAAACACAGTAATTAGTGATAAAAAATTCATTATGGATTGCAGCAACAATTCCAGTCCTTTAGTTATCCTGTTAAATAAAGAAAAGGGCAAAAAGGCATCTCAAAACTACATTAGCACACTAAACTGACGTGTTTTCCCCCAGATATAAAGTGATTTTTGAACAATCTTTGGGAAAGTAAGCACTGCAGATACAGCACATTAACCAGCAGACAAACATCTCAGTGATGTTAAGAAACTAACATGCTGCATTACAGCTGTCGCAGAGATGTTGGTGACCTCTGCTTTGAAGAAGAAAAAGAAAAGGTCAGGAGTGGCTATAAATGAAATCCCACTAATGTAAGCTACAGTTTTTTTGATAAAAAAAAAAACAAAAATAACAATCACAGCGATACGCAAAAAATCTGTTGAATTCCAGATGTTATTCTGAGAAGAAACTGAATCAAAACTGGAACCAGCTATCAGAACCCACAAGATCACAAGACAGAGGGCCATGTGTGGGGTGTTGTCTATAGATGAGGATGGTCTAGACCCCTCCACCCCCCAGAGGCATTCAGAAAATGTTGGAGATCCTCAAAGAAGACAGCCGCTGGCCTTAACGTATGTTTTGTTTCCACAGCAACAACTCATTACTTAGTGTTTGTCATACTGCCTTCATGGAAACTGGATGTCATAGTTCCATCTATGAAAAATTCACTAACATGCCGTTAACCGCATAAACTGAGGGAAATGGGTGCTCTTTTCTTTAGTATTTCACAAGGAGTGACTTTTTTCCTCTTTAAAGCATTCATTTAAAGACCTTGTGAAAGCAACTTGGCATCTATCATCCAAACACACAGTAACATTCAGGGATTACTGTGTGCCGGATCCTGCCGGAACAGCACCCTCCCTGTGGTGCAGATCCTCCTAATTTACAAATTAAGCACTGAAACACTCTTCTAAAAATTACCACCTGATGAGCCAAGTCACAGCAAATACATCAAAAGGTCTCATTCCATGTGAGATGAAGTACAATAATATAGTGTAGTATACAATATAGAATAAATTCTGCAAATGTACTATGAGCACAATTAGTTATGGAATAAAATAGAGTTTGACTAACAGGGTTCCATGGTCACAGGTGTATAAACCAAGCACCTAGGCATGCAGACTGCTTCTACAAACATTTCTGAAAGAACAAGAAACTCTCAGGAGTTCCTTGAATTCCAGCATGGTACCGTGATAGGACGCCACCTGTGCAACAAGTCCAGTTGTAAAATTTCCCCCCTACTAAATATTTTAGTCAACTGTGACATTATAACAAAGTCGAAGTGACTGGGAATGACAGCAACTCAGGCACGAAGTTGTAGGCAACATAAAATCAAAGAACAGGGTCAACGGATGCTGAGACGCATGGTGCACAGAGGTCGCCAGCTTTCTGCAGTCAATCGCTACAGGCCTCCAAACTTCATGTGACCTTCAGATTAGCTCAAGAGCCAGGGTCTCAGGTGGCACCTGATCCTCCACCTTGCTGAGACACTGTCACACTGGGTTAAGAATTTCCACTGTTAGCTAGTTAGCAGTCTTTCTGTATTGAGGGGGGTCTCCCCCCCCCCCCTTCCTCTTCTAACATGACTGTGCACAGTCATTTCACTCCATAAAGATATGGATGAGCAGGTTTGGTGTGCAAGAACTTGACCAACCTGTACAGAGGCCTGACCTCAACCCAACAAAAAAATGTGAGTCAGGACTTCTCATCCAACATCTGTAACTGACCTCACAAATGCGTTTCTGGAAGAATGGTCACAAATTTCTATAAACACACTGCTAAACCTGCAAAGGGTGGGCTAACATCATATTAAACCCTATGGATTAAGAATGGGATGTCACTCAAGTTCATATGTATGTGAAGGCAGACGAGCGAATATGTCTGGCAATACAGAGTTTCTGGGTGAGCAGGGATTCAGCAAGGTTCTGCACATGGATTAAAGGACTGCAATCACTTAGAAAACTGGCAGGCTCAGACTTAAGTTTTAATGTCAAATTACAAAAGACTGAACTCAAATTTTATCCACTTGTCTAATAATATCAATAAATATATTATTTTAAAAATCTATTAAATAATATTGGTAATAACAAGAAGAAGCAGTAGCAGACAATTCAAGAGAGACAAGCCTGACTACATTCAATGTCAGCTGGTAAAAGATCTGGAGAATCAATAAAAACACTGTAGATACTTAATGATTTATTACCTCAACACCATTTAAAATTTTTATTGTAAGAGGTTTCCTGCATTTATGCTGAATGGGTAGATATTGTTTCTCTAGCATTCCAGTCAGTATCATACAGAGTTTGGTGCAGTGGCCAGACCAAGACGTTACCAGAGATTCTTAAGTATTTATAACATATTACTCAAATTTTAAAACTATACTTAAAAGGTCAGAAGTTTTAATTGTTATACACTGTATATAAACATGTTTATGCATAATGTCACTCAGACAGCGCAATGATGGTGGGTAAAGTCACTGGCAGTTGATCAAAATTGTCACAAACATCAGCCAGCATAACTTTAAGACCCAACTTTCATCCAGCACTCTAGGCCAATCAGAGATGAATCTGTGTTTCTAATAAGGGTTGCAGTGTCAGACATTAAGTCAACAGGTCATTGGTGTGAGTGGATGGAAACACTATTTGGGATATGTTTGCCCTTCATTTTCCACTGGAAACTCTATACAGTAGCCTCGCACACAAATCTCCCTTCACAATTTTTTTTTTTTTTTTTTTTTTTTTTTTTTTTTTTTTTTTTTTTTATAAAATTTTTTTTTTTTTTTTTACTCTAATACATAGTTAACCCACTGATATTTTAGGACTATTTTATATATTTGGTACATTACTCAAAATGAAATACAGAA
>VUQK01000044.1:2313-14486 GCA_015106715.1 Bujurquina vittata | reverse complement strand
TCTTCAAGTATTGTCGGCATCATTGTTCAACACATGAAAGACTGTCAAACTTGTATAAACTGATAACTCAAATAAGGATTGTGTACAATTATAGAAGCATTGATGAGAGAACATGATGCACTGGCCAAACCCAAACAGCGCGCCTGTGTTTATGGTTACCATTCCTGTCATCTACTGAGTAACTAATGACTCATTAGTGTGGCTCAAGATGTGGCGTATTCCTACGGCAAACATAAACTTATGAGATAATCAAACCTCCAGCTCACCATGGAACCACTAGAGGTGCGGCTTTGGGTAAACCCACTTTGTTTCGGAATCCTACGTTCTTATTCCTCTCATCTTCTCTTGGCTGTTGTCAACTGCTATAACATAGCGGACTTCCGTAATGTAAAACAGCTGGATGTGACCCTTCCAGGAATTCCCCTTGAAGCTTCCGTTGCTGCCACTTATTGATGCAAAGGGTAGACGAGAAATGGCCCGTTGCACTGGGTACCACAGGCAAGCTCATTTCCAACTAGTGAGATGCTTTGGTTTTTGCATTAGGCTGAAGCAGTAAAGTTGAGCTAAGGGTGCTTTGAGTTCTTATCTTGGGGTTTAAGTTCTGCTAGTGGCCTGCCCAACAGGAAGGGAATGGTGACACAAATTCCCCGTTCATACTCCCATGACGACAGTCTCTGTGCTTCCTATTAGGTGAACACTGCCTGTTTCCTTCCCCACAAAACTGGAAGAAAGGTTGGAGTGCTATTTTTACTTCAAGCCTGAGTGGAGCTTTGCACTAAAAGGACCACAACTTTCAGTGACCCACAGTTATTAGAAAGGGAAGCATGTGTGAGAGTGTGTGGTTGAAAAACACTTTGTCACAGCCTATTCAGTGGTGTGGATGATGGCCACTAAACCAGTCTCTTAACTTTGAGGACTTTTAGTATTTGATGACAGAATCACCTCAAACGTCACCAATAATGAGCTAAAATAATGTTCACAGTCTCACTGTGTAACCAGCCGTGTTGTTGGCTCCATCACAGCATAAACATCTACTATATTATTAACAAGTCATTCATTTATAAAGCCTTCAAATTAGAGCATGAGGTCATTTTTGCTCTAAGTGTTTGACTACTGTAAAGCTACATTTTAACCTTACTTTATAAGTTAGTGGAACAGCTGCAAACATTACCAGCATCGAAACGTGTCCTATCCAGCTAGTCCTGTGTTGTGATAGCTTCCAACAAGTTTGCTCTGATTTAAAAATGAAACAACTGCAAAAAACACAGGAAAAATTGTCTGCAATTTAAATGCCAGATTAACAATTCATGTTATATGCTCGGATACGATGACGTTAAATCTCAGCGGGATTTCCAAAACAATCTGTCCGAATGAGTTAACTTAACAACTCACTATTTTTATGTCTAGGTTCAGGCCAGTGAATGGAAATGCCATCATCCGGATCTATTAAAATTGTGCTGAAAGCGGTGTTTCTGGGGTCACCCTGCCCTCGTAGATTTTAAGGCGGATTCGTAGAAAGCTATTTGCGAGTTGTAATTTCTGTAGATTCTTGCACTATTGAGTAGTCAAGCAGACTAATTATAGTCTTTAATGTGAAGGCTGAACTTGACCCCTTTGTGAGAGCTGCTGCTTTTCCTGCCTTCAGCTTACCCTTTTTTATGCTCTAATCGTCTTTATGTGATTATTATTAATTTTTTTTTATTGGTGGGGGTGAGTAAAGTAAATAAACTGCATTCATATGATGTCTTTTCCTTAGTAGGTGGTACAATGGTTAATGCAGCAAGAAGATCCTGGGTTTGAACCTCCTGGTCAGCTGGGTCCTTTCTGCATGGAGTTTGCATGTGCCTGTTCACTCCAGGATCTCTGGCTTCCTCCCACAGTCCAAAGACATGCTTGTTAGGTTCATTGCTGATTCTAAATAACCTGTAGTTGTGAATGTGAGCATGCACGGTTGTCTGTCTCTCTGTGTTAGCTTTGATGGACTGGCAACCTGTCCAGGGAGTACCTCACTTCTAATCCTGACAGCTGCAATAAGCTTCAGCACCCTGTGACCCTGAATTGGACAAGAGATGGATGGATGGATGGATGGATGGATGGATGGATGGATGGATGTACCCCAAGCTGACTGAGTGATGGTGCAACTGGCCATGATTAGGCCATCTAATGGAATGTCAGAGTGAAGAAGGTATTGCGCCTCTGTCAGGAATGACTGCCATACACTAAACAGAAACACAGAATGTTGAAGTGCTGCTCCCTCACACTAAAGAAGCCAGTCATGGTGGTTCAACCCTCTTGAAAGGATGTCTTCTATTAATTTGTTTCTTGAAAAATCCATTTCAATTTCAAGAAAAACAAACTTCCTAATCTATAATTTTTTTTTATTTTTTTTGTCTGGGCCAAATATCAGTATCTGTTACCAGAGCATGAATATCGGTTTGTTATATTTATATGTTTTTAGACTTGAAGACGTTGTCCCTTTAACTTGACTGAAGGTCTTCTTCGCTCATGCTCAACTGACAGTTGTTAAACTCTTAATATTTGGATTTCAGCTTGTGACAAATGGGTGTTTTTGACATAGAATACAAAAAAAAAAAGAAAGAAACAGATATTCTGTTATTTGCTGATGAATGAGCCCAATCTAATGAGAAATTAAGTGACAGTAAAAGGTGGACAGTGGAAACACTATTGAGCCTATACATTCATTGTCTTAACCATTTATTCATTCACTGGCACATCCCAGTTGCCAGTCTATCACAGCACTCTTAAACCCCTGACCTCTTAATGATACAGCATTTCAAAACTATTATGATAGTGTGAAAGGGTACTTGGAAATGAAAAAGAAAGAGCTCAATAACTGCTTCCATACCGTCTTTGTTTTTTGTTTTGTTGTTTTTCAGCTTTTTTTTAGTCTTGTAAGTAGTGAGTATACACTGTAAAAATGAATTATTCAGTGAGTCTTCTTCAAAAGCAACACAGAAGTGTTGCTTTGAAGAAGAAGAAGATTCTTTGGATATGGTTCATTTCCTAATGAAGAGGCACGCACACATAATACAGGAGATTCATTTTATCTGCAATTCTAAAACCCCTCTTTCTAGCTTTTTTGATTTCCTACTCATTTTTTAGAGTGCATTGACCAGTGCTTTCAAGTACCAAGAGTTCACAGTAAATTACAATACTGATAAAAAAAAGAGTCTGGCAAGGGTCTTTTCTCGCTAGATTATGGTAACAAGACCTCCTGGCTCTGTAATAGTGAACCCGTTTAGATTTAAGGATGATTGCGAGCACTCTCAAAATGATAAGTTTGCAGAGCTGTCCTGAGCTGGCAGCTATCCGAATTGACTTGTGGTGCACTTTGATATCTTTGCAAGTGTGACAGACGTCTGCAGGCGTGCTCAAAAGACTGATTTTATTTTTGTTTTGCCTCTGACTCTGCACTTTTCAGGCAATTAGTGTTCAATGGAGGATAGGGCTGCTGCAAGTCTTCACTGAACAACATGTAGAACTGCTTCCTAGGGACCACCATGAGGGAACTAGTTTTAAACCTGCACATTTGGGATGCCTGAAAATTCAGTGGCAGGTTTTATAGCAGAACTAGTTTAGGTTAAAATCCACATCCCTCCACAAACACTAGAACATGACCTATTTATTTAATCTTATTACAGACATTTTTGTTATTGTTTTTTTTTTTGTAAATTAAGAGACTTCTTAAAAAATATGCAGGGATACCCCTTCTTATGCATAGCATTGTTCTAGTATGGCATATTGAAGTGGAGCAAGCAAGAGACATGGAGCACACACAAACTTGTGTATTGAATGAGGTGTCTGAATACACCTTTAATAATTTTGAAACTAGCCTTGAGTAAAAAATCAAAAAGAAACACTCTGTTTTTTCATGTTTTTCAAGGTGCTGCTCAAATTAACTCTACACTCTACACAGTCTTAAACATCAGACTAAAACCCACAGATCAATTATGACACATGTATGATTAAGAAACAGATATGTGGCAGGGATTTCCTCCAAGCTTAGTTCAGTCTTAGGTTGTGTGGGCTCGAGCTCTGTCATAGTTGGAGAGGTGAGGGGTATATGCATTAATGCATAATCAGTGACAAATATTTAATACATATTCAAAACAATATAAGACTGCAACCAAAATCCCCAAAACACCACAAAGGGAGCACAAGTAAGAGGAAACCATCCACCATCCAGGTACTCACACACAGTACTGCTTCTATAGCACTCACACAAATAAACAGAAATTTAGCTCCTGATGGGCTGGCTTTAATCTTACAGTCTTAGTTAAGCATTGCACAGATGTGTGATTGGTAACTTACGCAGTGTTTAAAACCTACACCTTTGGGTGGATTTCTGACTCTCTTAAAGTCAGATTGCCAGCTTTTCCTAAGCCTCTCTTTGTTGTAGTAAGACTTAAAGGGAAGGTACTGATCCCAAAGTTTTGGCTTGTCTCTGTCTTTCCTTGGAGGCTCTTCGTCAATTCAAATAAAAATTTACAGCAACAGGAACAATTTGTTTGCCCGTAGCTTTCTTCTTCGGCATCTGTCCGCATGATATTTGAAAGTAAATTCTCAGCTGATTTTATAATAAGTCAAGAAGTCTGACAGAGGTAAACCATAAGTACCAAAATCTGCTGAGCAGCTGGCATGCTCTCATTTGTTGGCCTAAACACTGAAGTTTTAGACTCAGTAAGTTGCTATATCTCCCTTTTAAAGAGTGTTTGTAAGTAATAACATTACGCTAAACGACATGCAGGTAATGAGGTACAATGCGGCTAATTGCTCTAATTACCTGACGTGAAAAACGATTGTCTCCCAGGGATATGCCAGTTTGTAGCTTTGGAACGAAGCGCAGCTGTCGCCAACTGAAGCTTTGTTAGAGATAGGCCTAATTACAGAGCAATTCACACAAATTACTTTCTGTCC
Organism: Bujurquina vittata; assembly: GCA_015106715.1. Taxonomy (NCBI): domain Eukaryota; kingdom Metazoa; phylum Chordata; class Actinopteri; order Cichliformes; family Cichlidae; genus Bujurquina; species Bujurquina vittata. The sequence continues at coordinate 9,548 of VUQK01000044.1, read as the reverse complement.
AATGCACAGGCAGCCGTGAGAGGGACAGGAAATTTGGGAAAGTAGAGAATGACGTGTTAGAATCCAGTCACGTTTCAGAAAAATCCTTAAACCACATGAAAAGGAATCACAAGATTTCTTGTAACTTTAATTAACCCGTGCCAATGCAGTGAATCACAATCACTTAGAAGAACGCTTAACAACCAGTCACTTATGGACACAGTAATCCTTTCTGAGAGCTGTCCATGTTTTATGCTGTTCATGAGAGAGCAACCCAGTAGGAATTTTAGCCACAGAACTTGCAACAGTGTTTCTGAAATTAAGTCTAAGGAAATAACCAAGCACATGAAATATTGCCCAATGTACACAAAAATGGAAGTTAGTTTTATAAAATTGTCCTGTATTTTGGTATTAACACCGCCAAAGCAACCTAATTTCCATATGACTGAAAAATCATGTTGTTTTCAGATGCTGGCTTTTAATTCTAGTTACTATAGGCATATCTTGTAGATCCTATTTTGTTTCTTTCATCAGCAGCTGTTGCACCCCTGGCCTGGAACACTTTTCTGATCACTTTCTACAAAAAAACTGTGAAACAGTGTGCCCTTTTCTGCCACACCATTGTAAGCTTGCCATTGGCAAAGTGAGATCAATGCATTTAAATGTGTATGGGCCTGCCTTTAATTCCCTTAAGGATGTGACCTCAGACAGCAAGCCATTGGAGGCATGTTGAGCCACTTACAGCTAGAGAACTTCAGTGAGACCAGACTGTTGGGCATATTATTAGTGCTGATAGGAAAATTAGTGCTGATTCACAGAGATCTTCTTATGGACTACAGCAGTAATGACTCATTTTTAAACTGACTGCCTCTGTTTCTGTCATTTGTATGTCTGTTTGTGTGCGTCTGGGTCATGCGTGTTGTTATTTTTTGTGTTGAGTTACAAGAAGTACAAAGGGAAGATGCAGATTGGTCAGTCCGTCATGCTTCTCTGCATCATGTGTGTGATCCAAGAACCTCATTAAGCCAATGAGTCTTAGAATATCTTCATGATCTGTGGGCATTACAGCACGCAGTAATTTGTTCCATACAGCCTCAGAAGTAGGAAATTTCTCGTCAGGCTTCCAATCTCCCTTTATTTTATCCTGAGGTAGTGTCCCTGTGGATGCTATCCTCTTGAGTGCAAACAGGCTTTCAAGAGAGTAGTATTTATTAAGAGTATTCATCAGTATATTAGACATTCTAATATATATTTACCTATTATGATAATTATGCAAAATCACACTTATATATAATGCATGCTTAATCAATGTAAAAATTTTTATTTACAGATATGTTTGTGTTTATGCAGAAACTTAATATCTTCTTATGCAGTTCTTTAGATTTTGCTGAATTACTAGAGGATATGTTTGTGTGTGTGAGTTGAGAGGAGAGGTTTTCAGAAACTGCTTTTTGATTTCCAACTCCTTTCACAACCGAAAGAAGTTCTTCTATTGTACTTACTTTACACAGTTACACAATTCTATAGCTTAGCACATACTGTACTTTAATGCGCTGTTCTGGAGCTCAGTCACCAGTGCATTTACTACAATTAGCCTGAAAATGAAATTCTATAATCTTGAGGCATTTCACCTCAACTAGCCCCTTTTGATGACAAGAAAAATGATTACAAATTAAACAAAATTATAAAATTCAGTACTGCTACAATTTTGTATCTATAATTTTTAAATCATTTTTAATATAAAATACACAATAGCTAAAGCATCACGTCTTTATATATATATATACACACACACTAACAGGTGGTGACATGTCTAGGTAGTGTTGAGTTATCAGGTTCATGCTATGGTAAAATGTAACCTTCAAACCCTAATTTCTGTCATAATTTCTCAGTAAGCAGGGTGTGTTTTTCCTTCTCCTTTTTTTTGACAACATGTCGATGGATATCTGTCTAGAATTATGAACTTTCTGGAATGACATCCAGGGAAACATTCGCATTCCGAAAACTCCAAGAGGATTCCCCTTATTTTGCTTCATATTTCCTCTAGTCCTCTAAAAATTACAATTGCTGTTTGCTCATTAAGGTCTCGACAAGGGGTGCCTCCTTTGTAGATTTTCCACTTCTGGTGCTGAAAAACTGCTTTTCCTTCCCACTCCTTCAATCCTACGGATGAATGGACTAATGTAGCTCCAGATCTGGTGACATTTGAGAAGCTTCCACTGCTCTGTGTTTACATGTTCCAGTGGCACTTACTTTAGATGCAAGAAGGAAAAAGAAAAAAAAAGAAAATAAAGAAACATACACACACGCCCACACACTCTAGCTGCTAGTTGTAAATGTTGCAATTGTTGCAATCCTTTCCAAGCACCTTCGTGCTATGTTTGGCTCTTACCTGCCATTTGTTTATTAAAGAGTCAGCAGTTTAGTTCATTGAACAGGGGATTCCATTTTTCCCTGCAAATGGTTTCTGTTTAACTGTGTTTGCACTTTGGACAGTTGCTGTAATTCACTCAAGGGGGTGTTCATGATTTGCATGCAAGTGACTGAAATTTGCATGGAAATCAAATTGCTCTGAACCAAAAACACTGCTTTCCTCCCATACTTACCAGCAAGCATTGAATACGAGCAGTTTAAGCAAAGTCACGGACCTTCCTGTAATGTGCTGCAAGTCCACTAAACTGTCTGTCACAAAGCTGTGCAGCACTTGCTCATCAAACAGGCTGGTTAGTCCCATGTAGGAATAATATCGTGTTGCTCACATCACCCCCTATCCAGCTTTGAGTATGAATGCCTATAGTTAAGCCAGTTTAGTATTTTCTTCATTTTCCTGTCACCAGTGAATAATGTGAAAAAACAAATACTATCGAACTTGGCAGACTCTGATCTTTGACCTTTCAGCAAAGCTCGGCTGGAGACAGAATGGGACTGGTGGTTTTCAAACATCGGCTTCTGTTGCCATGTTGGTTTTATCGGTTTGCTAGCTGCCAGCTGTGAAGGCCTCCTTGTCTTTACGGAGGCCTCCACAGCAGTGGCACTGAGGAAACAATGAATCATGCTTTTAATTGATGTCTTTTATGGAGGATATCAGAAATGCTTGGTTCTTTATTGGTGAGTTGTAGCACACAGAAAAAACAAGTTCCTGCTGCGTATGTGGTGAAATGTTTCATTATGGACAATTTATCTTTGAATGCTTCACATTTCAAAAGAAAATGTCACTTTCACCCTGACTGACTGTGTGACATCTTATCACAAGACCTAAAGAAATGAGCAGCAGTTACAAGGTCCTCATAAGCTGCTGCATCAAAGCACATTCCCCTTGGTGTGAAGTCTGTAGTGCTTTTTAATTGATACCAGCACTTTCTTTTTTTTTTTCCTTTTAATATCCCATCTGAGATTAGAAGGCGCTTTAATGGAATCAACCTTTGGCTTCCAAGGGAAAGAATTTGGTGGGTTGAAATCTGTTTTTGATATGGGAAGACAAATAATCAGGTCATTAAGGATAACTATAAAATGTGTTGGAAATTTAAGCACAACACATGGAAAAACCTGAGACTGGAGGAGGCTGTGTGGTAAATAGAAAAAAAAAACTCTTAAAAGATTTTAACTTGTATAAATAGTTAAAAGAGGAAAAAAGTATCAAAACTGAACTGCCAAAATTACACAATAAAACTTATTATTAATGAAGAATTGGACAATTAAAACATATAAAACAGCACACCTTAAATGTAATGCCTACATTACTTTCATGGCAATGAATCCTAATATGTGTTGCTATTTTGGGGCCTGTTTTATTTTACAAGAGTGACACAGAGTTGCAGGGGTTTGGTTTCTCAAGCCCTTTGATAAGTGTATCTTTAAGATTGCAGCATGGCAAGTCACGATAAAGGCAGTGAATATGTTGATCCACCCTCACACTCATTATCCAGACATTTAAAAACATGCTGGAGGAGAGGACAAAGCTTTCAGAGGCACGTGGTCGTTATCTGCTCGCTCCAATTCCTTGGAAATCATGAGGCCTATTGTTATACCCAATGTCTTATTTAAAAGAAAGTGTTGACTGAGAATTAACGCATCTTAGGATGACGCACACAGGTGCCATTTTACTGTATTGGACTTGCTGAAATTTATTTAAATGTATTTTTCTTGTAAATCAACTAGTGGTTAAGCTCATGCTGAGATGTTTACATTTATAAAGTCCCACATTTTGTAAATGGAAATAAGATTTTCTTTACGTGACATATTTTGTCTGCCATTAACAAAGGATGAGTGCAACATAGGATTGCTGTGCTCTACTTGCTTTTCTTTTTAATTTTTAAATATTCCAGAGAAACGTGTTAGGGGCAGGTTTTTGATCTTCTTGGACATGAACTCTCTTCTTTGCATATATTTTGTTAAGGTATGGATACAGAAAGTTAAATGAACACTGCCAGGATGATCTGATAAATAGGTTTATGCATTGGATTCATTATGATGTAAGAAATAGTATGAAACTATGAAACAGATAAAATCACAGAGAGAGAGAGAGAGAGAGAGAGAGAGAGAGAGACACGCACACACACACACACACACACACACACACACACACACAAACATAGGGAAAAAAAGCACTTGACATTTCTGCTCAGCTTGTAGCGTAAGAAGACAGCTTGGAACTGTAAAGGTCATGTGTCAGATTCATGAACTCCCAACTAGGAAAATCAGAGTATCGGCAAGGAACGGGATATGCTTTTCTTTCCATCAGTACTTATTTTGTGAGTTGCCCTTGAGCAAGGCATTGTTAACTGCTTTATTAGTGCTACTCAGAGTCTGACAATTCTCCAAATCCACTGATTTTAGAGACAACTGGTACAAATTTGCCTTATTAAAAGAAGCTTCAGTGTATCTCCTTTTGTTTAACCTCCAGTGACATTTTAAATAGTTTAAAATGTTTTTCGATTCCTGAACACAACTTTGTGCACTGTAGAGAATATCTACCAATCTCATAAATATGTATTAAATCTCTGGAATTATCCAGTATAACTACACATTTTATTCTACGTGGGAGGATATTAATAGACCTTGACTAAAGTGATAAATCTCAAACACCACTTCATTATAGATATTTTCAGCCTGCTTAATTTTTTCAGCGAAGGAGGCAAGCACACATTAAGCTGTTAGAATTCCTTAACCAAAACATTTGAATGTGATCAAGGTTAATTTCCTCTCAAAAACTGTTTTCCCTGCTGTGGCATTTGCCACTTTCCAAATCAGAACCATTGTACCTGTAAAACCCTTGTGACCTTTCTGGTCATGCTTTTAACAGTGCATGTGCACAAAAAAAAGAGGGAGTCCTGGGCAGGTTTTCAAGCAGTTACTGGGTATGTTTCCATTTAAATTCCATGAGCATCTGTTTATAGAGGTGTTTCCCAGTGAGCCTGTAGTACTGTCGAAACACTGGTTTGGTTTTGTTTTTGTTCTGGATATTGGAAAGAACGTGTTTCCAACATAGATGAATAATGCCAGAGACTCCTTGATGATGCTTCGTACTACACAACCACTCCCAGATGCTTAGAAAGTTTTTATGAATATACTTTCCTCATTATTTGGGGATTTACTTGTTTGGAAGCACTCTGGCCATGCTCATCAAAGTGCATAAATAAGTAGGTTTTTATTGTAAATTGTGGGAAAGCAAAAACCTTCAGTTATGGACTCTACTGAAAGGTTTGTGAGCAAAGCGATATCTTTCTATGTGAAATGAGCAATGCCGGTAAAGAAAAACAGATGCATATCAGGACCATTGTGTGTTAATCATAAATTTTTATTCAGCGTTCCTGCGTGCAGTTGTAAAATGAGTGATTTATTCCAAAATGGAAGAAAAACATCTTTGGCTGACCATGACTACAAACTTAGGTTGATTTATGCACCTCAAAATTGATCATTTGTGATAAAAATATGAATTCTAAACAATTAATTGGGCATGATGTTAAATTTGCCTAATATGCCCAACAGCACCTGCCTTTCCCATGTATGTGCATGAATTGTACACTATGTAAAGGTAAATGGTGAGAAATGTGTATTTATTTAAATGCTTATTCCATCCTCCCCCTTTGGAAAAAGCATAGTTTAAAACTTAAACCAGGCTCTCCGTTTGTTGATCATTTAATGACGTAGCCCTTTTGGAGCATGGTTCTGCTGGTGCCTCTACAGCCTACTGAGATATCCAACCCAAATACCTGTGGGTTTCAGGGTGAAGTGAAAAGTGTTTCTTTGCATGCCGCATTATTTTTCTCTGTGTGAAACACACCGCAGTAATTTGACTGCTTTATTAATAGCTTTTCTTTAAAAAAAAATCCCTTGCTTTCTTAAAGTGAGTGCAGCTGCATTTAAAAGGAAAAAAAAGTTTATATAATATTATTATAATATTAGGTCACTGAAGAGAATAGAAACCCTTGGTTTGTGAGTGACTGGATCCTGATTTAGTTCTACATAATGAAACCTTGCTTGCAAGCTTCAGCGCTGCCTGTGGCTACATCACCTGTCAGTGAGTCAGATGTTCTATGTCTTGGTAAATAACAATCTCGGTTACACAGTTCATTCAAGTTTCCAGTTAATCTTTGGTTTGCTTCAATTCAGTATAACTACATTAATCTGTGGTCTCAGAGAGTTCCCCAATAAACCTCAGATTAATGATAAAACTGATTATGCCTTTTGACCGAATCACTTGATAATATGAGTGTATCGGAATTTATGGCTGTCTATATGTTGTTATTTTAATAATAAAAAATAATAATAAAAAAAGGAGCCCATCCATCTAAAAAGCACAAAGTAAAAACAAAATGCAATTTAGCAATTTCTGCTGTCTAGAAGCTATCTGTGTGATCAGTCGGTCAAGTTGGAGTCAGTTCAGCTCAGTCAGGCCCAGATCATTAAGCTGTTTGATCTCACCCCCAAAAACAGCGGCATAGTGTCTCCTGACATGTGAAGGAAACTGGGACTTTCACAACAAACAGGTGATTAGCATCGAAGGGGAAACAAATGGTGGACCTGATTCAGGACAAGCCTTATAGGGAAGATTACTGGCAGGTGGGGCCCATTGGCGAACAATAGCCCCAGTCCCTGGTTTGAAGGGCTGATGATTGCTGACAGATGGAAGCCTCTGAGTCTCAGAACAGTGCAATCAGGTGCGAGAGGAGTACACAAATGAGGGGTGGAGGAGTGTGGGGGGGGGGGGGGGGGGGTGGGGGGGGGGGGGGGGGGGCGCGGGGGGCCACGGGGGG
>VUQK01000041.1:0-16344 GCA_015106715.1 Bujurquina vittata | reverse complement strand
AGAGTGCAGGGAAACAGCTCCACAAGGAAAAGATGAAGAAAAAATGGAAATCTTAAAAAGACTGGTAGATTGTGTCATTTTGGGGGGCAAGCAGGAACTTTAATTTCAGGCACACGATAATAATTTTATGAGGTTGTTATCAATGCTTTTTTATATGTCATAGCTGTAGCGGCAGTAAGAGGCTTGTGCACCCCGGGTTTGTTTCATCAGTAAATGCATTTATTCTGCTCTCAATCTGCAGTGCAACAGGTCTTTATACTGCATTTCTGCATAAAAAGATGTTTTTTATAGCCATAAAATAGTTATTGAGGGTGGAGTGATACAGGCGGAGCACTACTGCAGGCCTAGGTGTGAAATGCACGGCCCGCCACTGTACTATTGTGTATTTGTGACTCAATAAATGAGCTATGCACTAAACAGGCTCTAATCACGAATGAGCAGCGGAAGTGTTTTTAAGTGAAAAAAAAACAAAAAACAACAGAATTATGCTATTGCTAGAGGTGCACGAATGACACTACTTTGCTAAGGACCAAACCAAATCCTGTTTTTCCTGTAAAGGGCAAGGGTGCTCAGCAACCTTGATTTTATATAAAAAATATAACCATAATACAATCAGCTGGCAACCAGTTGAGAGTCCCCTATCCCAAAGAGACACCGAAGAGCTGCGCTAATGAGTGCAGACTGACTCAGATTGATTGCAACATGCTGTCAATCTGTCTGTGAGTGACTGCAGTCAGTCTGAGCTGGACCACGATTGTATGGACACAGGCTGCCTCCCACCAGAAGACCTTTGCAATCACCTTGCAACTGAAAGTGGATGCTGCAACTATTCACAATCAGTCGCTGAATTAAAAAAAAATCAATGCAATCACTAGACAACCACTTATTTTTCACAGCACAGTAAAGTCTCTCCAGCTAGTCATATTGTATTGATGCCCACTATTACATTTCATTGACCAGTATGTTAGAATGAATTTCATGCATCCAGAGAAGTTAATCTGTAATTGTTAAAATGAACAGTCAAAGAATACAACTGAGAAAAGTCTATGTTACTTGGCGTGGTATGTCACGCTCACACAATGCCAGACTGACCTGGATTGAAGAGGACAATCGCTCGCAAGCAGCCGAGCTCCGTCTTATCCATTTGCATATCTTTCATTTTAGATACTAACTCTGTCAGTACTCTGCAGGAAATCAAGAAAGTAAAAACGCTGAGTCACAAAAACAGCACTGAGTCAATAAATATTAAAAAATTATTTTCATATCTCAGTAAATAATTTGCATTTCTACATAAACATGTGCTCAACTTGAATGACAAGACAATGAATGAATAAAGATAAGACATAATTAACCTTCACAGCCACTTAGCAAAAGTTTTTTTCTACCTCCAGACACAAAATGACATGAATTAACAGCTCAGTCAATAAATCAGTAATAAAGCAGTCTAAATTATACAGATTTTACATACTAATCGTTTTACCTGCATACATGACAAAGATTAAGTTGCCTCATCTTTGAACGCTTCCTACCTGTCAAAGATGGAGCCGACTCCAGCGCTGTGGGCGCTGCTTCTGTGGACGTGAAGACCTGTTGCCAGCAGGATGCCGTCTTTTACCGTGACAGAACGATGTGAGAAAGAGGCAATGAGTAGCTCATTCCAGCCTGGACACCAAAAAGGAAAAAGAAAACCAAGTGACATTTTAATCCATTTATCTCAATCCTTAAAGCCCCTCTCTACTTTGTGTAAAATTAAATACACAAAACAATTACTGTGATTTTCCTGCTTGCTTTAAATGATAAAAGACTCATTTGTTATTATCTGTTATGTGACTTTTAGACTTTATCATCCTGGCATGTGTGAAACTCTTCCCAGCAGAGGTCAGCGCTGGCAGCAAACTGTACTGATGGGACTTTGCAGTTATTTTGGTTTCACTGCTCCATTAAACTAGATGTGGGGGGAAAAAAGACGTTGAGCAAATGTGAGAGACTTAAATAGACTCCCTGACTTAAGATGGGCAACTACTCTGAATGAAATATTACACAAAAAGTGAAGGGAAAGGGGGGTTTGAAAGGGCTGTTTACCCCTTGCAGGAAAATGTTCAGCATGAGTGCATGAGCTTGCTGCCTGCACTGGGTTGTGTTTGCGTGTCTACCTGCTCGTAGTAAGATGACCTGGTCATCGAGGGGGAGCTCGGAGAAGTGCGGGATCCTTTTGGCCCACTCCACCAAGGTGAAGAGCTGTTTGTCTGCTGCTTGGCAGATGTTGGTGACAGGGTCATTGGTCTGGAGAGGAACACAGAGGACAAATGCCAACACAATTAAATGAACCCATGTGTTGCTAAGCACTGTCAGTGACATCTAAACTTTTTCTAGCAACTGTTAGTGAGCAGTGGCTATTTATGAGTGTTTTATAAAACCAATTTCCTCTAATGGCTTGTGACAGTTTTAGTACAATCCTAAGGTCTACGTACAGAAGACGGAAAATAAAGCAATCCAAGTTACACGTGCAACGTATTATGGCGCATTACCCAACCTCTGGTTTGTACAATTAATTTAAGTGCTTGAGCAAATCAGTGTTGGATTAATTTGTTTACTAACTTCTCATATTTAAGAGTTAGTTAGTTTTGGATCAGAGCAACTCAGCAGCTTAGCTACAGTATCGTAACAGATTAACTCAGGAGATAATGACAACAGCACAAAGTAGCTGGATTTAGTCCCATAAACTCCTCAGCTTGAGTTATTTATATTCGACTGACCTGATTCCCCCCATCCAGCTTCACACTCAAAACTATTTAGCCAAGCTCGTGTAATACAATCACTACATCATAATAATGCAGGGCATCTTGGCATACACTTTCTTCCCCATCTATTATATACTGCCCCATGCTCATAATAACAACCATGAGAGAGACATAAACAAGTGTCTGTAATACTTACCGAGTTCCCGGGGCTGCCGTCGCTGTATGTCTCTGTTTTGGGTTCAACAGCCAACTCAGCATCCAGGATCTTGTCCACAGGCATTTCCTCATTGAAACTGCTGGTGGATTCTACTTCATTCTCACCTCGCTCTTTCCCACGTTGCCTCTCTTCCTGCACCGCTGCACACAGACACACAAAAACCCACATTTAAAGTCCAAAACACAGAGTTTAAACATCCTGGACTAGTTATTTGAAAATCCATAATATCAGCAGTATTAATTCCCAGTTGACAACAAAAAGCAGGTTCTCAGTGTTATAGTTTGACAATAAATAGCAAAAGACAAAGACAAAAAAATGGCACAGCCTTAATGACTTAAACCTGACATGTAACAATTTTTTTAATACAAAGTGAACACATACTGTCAAAAGTTTACATTGCCAAGCCTGGGATAACCCATATTTATTTTAATGCATGAATGAGTTTCTCACACACGCATACACACCTTCTCTTTTCATGCCCATGGCCAGGCACTTCTGGTAGCGACAGTATTGGCAGCGGTTTCGCTGGCGCTTGTCAATCGGGCACTCTTTGCTATCTCGACACGTGTAAGTGAGATCTTTGCGGACGGTCCTCTTGAAGAAACCTTTGCATCCCTCACAGCTGTACACACCATAGTGCTTTCCTGAGGAGAATGAAGCCACAGCATCAGTACTGCTTTGGACCACCCTTCTGCCTGCATCACGGTGTATGAAGTGTGAGGTTCTCAGTGGCTTGTAAACTAATCTTTGGACACATCTTTGGAATTAGGATTGGAAATGTGGTAACTAGTTTCTGCATAATAGACAACCTATTTGTAAATATGCTGACAACGTGCCAATAAAGATATTTACAGAGACATACAGCACAAACCCTGACAAAATGCTTGATTAGCAGCCTTCAAAACGGGCCTGTCTTTGTCTGCTATCTCGTTCTCATCTGGGTGGGGGAAGTTGTGGTGGTGAGTGGGAAATTAAATATGCTCGCTCATCTCTCTCACCCACTAAGATTACCTGAGGAGCGGTCCCCACAAATGGCACAGATGTGCTTTGACATCCCCCCCGGGCTCGTACATTGGTAGTTGATGTTTCCCAGGTTCTGTAGGCCCGGCGGAGGCTTGATGTCCTCTGAGCTGCTAACACTGTTCATAGAGTTCATCTGCGGATGACAGGAAGAGAGAAGAGAGAACAAAGAATTAAAGCTGAGGTGGCCAGAGCTGAACGGAACAGAGCAGAGGAGAAAGCAGAGAGGAAGTAAGAATGAAAAGTTAGTGGTAGTCTCATGACACTCTCTCCCTTCCCCTATTTTCTCATTTTGTCTTCCGCTCACTCAGCTTTTGTTTCCCCACCCACACACTTTATTGTGAAAGTGTCTTGGTATGATCACATGCTCAGTCTGTAGGAGGGGCTGAGGCTTGTCATACAGGTTTTTTAATGTTTGCTGACATGCAAGAGTCAAAGGAGGGGGGGAAGTCACGTGCAGCAGGTGCTGTTCTCAAACTCAACAGCAGAGGGTACTCATGCAGAGTCTCGTGTGCTTTGTGAAGGCAATTTGTAATTGTGATAGACCTTCGATGAAGGCCAAATGTATTTCATCTACCAATTTCTTCTTAACAGCTGCTTTTAATCGCAGATGGACGCACAATAATGCGCACTTTAATTGATAAGACTTATGACTCTTTCTACAACATGATTTCGCAGCTGACCCCAAGGAGCCCCACGAGATAGTCGGGTAACTCCCAAATAATGTAAATCAAGATTCCAAACCCCACAGTATGGCTAATTTAGCCTCTTAAATGAGAAGTAAGTTTTTCCAAGAAAGAGCAACAAATCAGATTTTCGTACACTTCCTCATCTCTGCTTCTTTATTTTATCATTCTCCAGCCCTTTGACCCTCTCACATGGAAGGCATATTCATGTGATGCATTTATGTTTATTTAATTGTTTACATTTAAACATCTGCATTCCATGCAGAAACAACAAGCCTGACCTACATATACCTTGTCTCATTTATTTGATGCAGCATGACATACAGTATAGGACATCCTTGTGACAGACCTTATCATTAATTTACAAAGTACACTCTCAATATCCTCTAATGGCAGATTGAACCTCCGACTCTATGTCCGTGAGCTCGCAGCAGAGATGACAAGACAATTCCTTTTTGCCATCTTTTAGTTTGATCTTAGCGAGCTGGTAGCCTGCAGGCAGATGGTCACACTAAATAAGCCTTCAGCTGCTCAATTTTTGGTGAATCTGTGGTAAGCAGCTATTCGTCTTCAGCGTAGCATACTCTTTTCATAATTTATTTTGCACAATCTGAAAAAGTAAGTGTTTTCAAACAGTTGTTTAGACAACATGTGGCTTTACACAGACAACAGGCTGCTGTAGAGGAGGGCTACGAGCACTGCATATGGATTATTGATGCTTCATACATTCTTTATTCAACACATGGTATGAAGAAAATACTGAGCAGCACATGCGACGTTTACTCAGTGATGCATTTGTTTTTTGAAAAATGTACCTCTTCCCCTTTTTGAAAATCAAATAAAGAAAAATAATTTTTGAGTAAACTGTGCTGATTAATGAGAGTTCATTTAGCAAGCAGTGAAAAGGGCAAAATCCATATCATGATTGAAGAAATGTATATCACTGCCAGCTGTGCCCTACAACCTCGGCCTGAATCTGGCCTTGAAAGCACCACATGCATGTGTGCGTCTGTGTTTTTGTATGTGCAGATGATTGTCAAAACACAAGAGCTTTGTGGGGTTTGCAGTTTATGCAATGGACCACTGAAAGAACGTGAGTCCATTAGCTGTTTCTTTTCAGTATGCCACTGTGCAACACAGTAAATGTGCAAAATGTACCTTACTGAGCTTAAAAAGTGCAAAAAAGCCTCTGTGAACATAACAGCTCTGGTATAGTTGGTATAATATTAAAGTAGACCTAAATGAGCAACAAAGAAAATGTAAATGTCAGAGAAGAGGAAGGAGAAACAAAGAAAATTAGGTTGCCTTTTCTCTGGCTTCCAGGAAGCCATTAAAGCTCTAATAGTCAGACTGCATCTTATGTCCCCTTCCATGAGTCTAGTAATTCAGAACTCATGAATGACCTTTAGGGAGAGAAGTTTAAAGTTCAGTAGAAGGGTAGGAGAGTAAAGAGAAAGCCAAGGTATTGCCTGCCAAACACATTGGATATGGCTAACCTTCAAAGTCCAGTTTACTGGTGGAGATTCCAAGAAATAAAGGCACATGATCACCAAAGAACATGTTATTTAATACATGTGCACCTTGCCAAAAGTGGCAGTTCGAGTAAGTAGTATTTGCATTCTTGACTGTAATTCAAACACACAAACGTCAAACCACATTTTCTGGTGTTTCCAAATGGGGTTCTGAGTAGTGAAATATTTTTACTTTTACCTGCCTTCAGTGGCAGCTTTGACAAAGAATGATGAAAGAAGAACAAACATGTAATCAAAAAAAAATCATCCTGCAAAAATCCTGTTATGCTAATCACATGAGTACATTCTGTTAACATGAAAAGCAAGTTTATATTCAAGTTACTTGAATATAAACTCATGAAATTGCAATCCATTGTTTTCTTCTGAACACCAAACACCTGCACATGTCTCACCTGTGGACTGCTGAGTGGTCCATAGTTCATGTTAGGAGTAGACTGCAGCGATACAGAAGGCGAGCCCAGAGAAGATGTAATAACGGAATAGGGAGAGGCCAGGCCGTTCATTGGTGAGCCCAAGGTGGACATGGGGGATGGTAAGGGCCTAGAGGTGCTGATGACTGATGGGTGGCCCACCATGCCACCCATCGGAGGAGGATGGGTGTGGGCTGTATTCATTTGCCCTGTAGAGTCTGGAGAAGAAGAAAGTGCATGTTGAAAAGAACAAGAAAACGCTGTAAGGAAATACATGGGAAGAATAATGTAAATATTACATAGTGATTCTGTATCTTTGATAACTTTGGTCTTAAATTACTTAACAAACTTAAAGCTTTGTGTATTATGAAAACTATCAAACCCCTGTTAGCTACGTATATTAAGTCTCCACCAACGTCTGTGGAAAAAACTCTGGCTCTAGTTTATAAATGCTCCACTAGAGTTTGTCTGTTATTTGGTGTACAGTGGTCTTAATAACCCTTTTGTTCCTGAAACAAGATTCATTGAACCAAGCGAGGCCAAAATAAAGTTGTGGACCATAAAACCAAAACGATGAGCTGAAAGATGCCAAAAAACTAAGCGCCAGTCAGATGACAGAAATCAGTGGATTCTTCAAAATAAAGGACCTCTCTACACGGCCATTAGTCATTTGAAGGGTCGTTTATATAAAACGAGCTTCAGGTCTCTTGACAGCTTTGAGATTCCACATGTACGCAAATACACCAAATATTCAAACTTTAAAATAGAGGGTGCAGCAACTGACAAAAAAAAAAAATGTTATCTCATTATAATCCAGGTTTAGAATATATATTGTTGGCCAGTGGTGCAATGTGTCCTTTTGCTGTGTAAATTTAGTGACGCAGAGTGAAGCCCATCTGATTTTGGTCACAGGATGCTGACTTTGCTCAGCAGCCATTGATGTAAACTGACAGGCTGGCATTTACATAGATGACCTACTTAGAAAAGCTGTCAGTCAGCTGGGTAACAGGGCATGGTGGGTAATTTCATGCATGTGTTGTATTTGTGAGTAACACAAATTCAGCAAATACCTTCACATACATATGGTATGTACAAGTAAGGGACAAAGATTTTTTTTACACATTCCTAATATTTACAAATGCCACAGGCTATCACAATACAGACAGATGCAATAAGCAGTAACCCTAGGGGCTAATGGTGATGACTCAGAGACATGAATAAAACTAGGTTTTCCTGAGCAAAATGTTACTGATGAAGAGTGACAGACCACCACGTGCACATAAACATTTAGATAAGTCTGCAGAAGTTTTTGTTTTTGTGTCAGTGTACAACCCCTACCCATCTTTACACACACACACACACACGCACACACACACACACAGTGTGATACTGGGCCCAGTGCCACTGTTCTTAGTTAAATGTCACATTCTTGTGTCCTGTGTGTGTATATAAAGCTGGGTGGTGGCACAATTGCACAGACACGCAATGAACAGCACCTGGGTGTTTTGGGTTTCTTATAATCTGCCAAAGGTCAGTTTTTTATTTTTCTACATCAAAGCCTAACGAGTGCCCAGACAGAGCCCCAAGGGGGGCTCAATGTCTTTTTGTCACCACTACCAATAGCCTAGATCTCCAGTGTCATAAAAGACACAAAATGTACTTATTTAACTTTAAAAGTCTATTTAAAAGATATGGATTATACCGTAATTCAATTTGTCAGGAAATGCCTTTTCCACAAGAGAATAAAGGAGTCTTTTGTCTCTTGAAAATGCATTTAGCGAAGAAAAAGTTGCTAAAAATAGTGTAAATAACAAGAAAATGTTACTGATCAATTAAACTCATGAGTCAGAAACAGTGTGACTACAGCATGACCCTTGAGATGCTAGAGATTAGCCAGGCAGCAAGATTTTGTATCAGAGGACCCTGCAGCTAGTTTATTCACTTGCCTGGTTTATTTTTAAGTCTCAATTTACACACAGTTGCCAATAAATCGCAGGTTCCGGTTTCTCAAATGTAAGGAATTTGCTGATTCCCCTACTCTCTTGTGACAGCAGCCTGAATATGTCTAAGGCTTTTTGGATTGTTGGCCAGACAAAACATCTAAAAACATATCTCAAGATTAAAGAAAAAATTCTAAACATATATTTTTACTATTTTCTAACGTTTTCACAAATCAGTTACTGGAGAAAAGATTCTAGAAACTAATCAATAGTGAAGAAGTATCAGCTACAACCACAGACCTTGGATGTGGTGTTTGTCATAATTACACATGATCTGAACTGTACACACTTGTCAGCTCCGGCTTTTATTGTATGCCTTTATTAGCTTTCATCTAAAATATCTAGAGTATATCGTGACAAAACAAACTTTTCATGCTACCACTTGGCTTATTATTCACATGTGATCTGTTTCTTTGTCTATTTCTGGGGGAAAACTGTGTCACAATTTGATTTTGGCCCTTTTCTTTGTTCGGTTTTAAGGCTTTACTCAGAACAACTTGCTAAACATTTTGAAATAGTTTTGAAATGTTGCTGTGATATTTAACCTCTGGCAGGAATTTCTACCACATTAACGGAAATGGAGACTCTGAGTAATAATGGACCATTGCTCTCACATGTGACGAAATGGGGAAACTGGGAATAATTTCATATTGCCGGCCTCGATGTAGCACTTTCTGCATGAAGACGCACACTAAAACACAGCTGGCCATTCACTCCCTCTCTGTACGCAAAGGAACAGATGTTGTGCAACTTCCTGTTTAGCAGTGAAACTATATCCTCCACCCCCTTCCTTACTCGCCGACTTTCTCCAGTCCTCCATGAGTTATCCCTGGCAAGCAAAAATATACTGGGGCCTTCCTCTCTACCACAGAGCTGAATGGACAAACAAAATACGCATACGTAGGCTGTAATGTTACAAAAATATACTACATAGATTGAAATTCAGCTATGTGGCAGTGTTCCCAACTTTCCTGAGTGCATTTTCATCCAATCAACACTCTTATGTAATAGATGTCCACTGTACAACATGTTCTGTGTCTGATTTCGTGCAATGGCCTCTCTCTTTTATGTGCACAACAAATTCCCTTTGGGGTTCATAAAGATCCATTCTATTCTAGTACTGAGTAGGAGATATGGTAACAAGGCACTCCAGCCAACAGTTTGGCAACATGCTCTCGAGACCAGTAAGTATCTAGATGTAACAGATAACAACATGAGGAATGTACATGAATATATGGGGAGAAATTAAAAAAATAAAGCAGGCAGATAGGCGGGTAGACAAGTTCCAACTAGAAGAACATGTACAGAATTTCTACACTGTCAATACCAGACTGAAAAACTTGAGTAAGGATCCTTTAAAACCCATCCTGAAACTTCTGTACAGCAACATGTCTCAAGTTTTTATTTATCCATAATCTTAAAAATAGGACAAACAAGCAATACAGCAGCCCTGATCCAAACTCAAAGTGCTGTTTCCCATCGTTAAAGCACACCAATGCAAAGACAAATAACATGTAAGTTGAATAACTTACTGGATGATAATTTGCAAAGCCACCTGATCCTGGTGTAAATCTTTAAAATGTTACATTATTATAAATGAAACATGTTTGAGTTGTTTGCACAAAACAAGCTGTGAATTCACATTGAGCTGGATCCTTTGACAGCTAAACTGCCCTGATTTTATTTCTACAAACAAAAGGATGAATTTAAAAACAGCTGATGTATTGATAACAATAAAAGCAAATTGCTTCCATTTATGACCAATCCATTTGTGAAAGGTCAAATTTCCTGCTTGTCTGAAGAAAGGGGCTGTTTAAACTCTGAAGAACAACCTACGTGTTTGACACAACACCAAAGACAAATCTTTGCCTTGGACCTGAGCACGTTCGTGGCTGTATTACACAGGGGAAGAGAAAAGCACATGGACAGTCAGTTGGTGGGATGCCTAAAAGAGAAGTGCCGGCGAGGTGAGCATGCTTTGGGAAGGGTGTGTGCGTGTTTTGTGTCTGTGTGTAAGACGGCCAGCATGCTCAGTGGAGGAAGCATAAATCGGCCCTGAGCGGCTCAAAGAAGCCTATCCTTGAATGACCCGCCTCAACTGGCAGTCCCATCACCATTCTGTGAAAATCACCTCCATACAAAGACGACTCTGAGGTGCATGGTCCTGTCATTCATTTTGCAGCACAGAAATGTATAAGGCCTTGCAGAATTCACAAAAATTTAGTTGCACTTTTTCCTCTTAGTCTTGCTTAAACCAATGCAACGCTTCAGCAATTCAAGCATCTATCTGAGAGCAAACAAACAGAGCAGTGAAGGGCACCTTTGAACGTTGGTGTCGCAAATCAAAGGTCGCCTGTTACCAAACTCATGAGCCAAGTTCAAAAGAGGTTTCTGTCTGCAGCAGACTAGCTCTACTGATCATTCCTAGAAAATACTACACTTGGGGGATGCACAATTCACAAAGTGATCAAGCAGGAGCAGCTACAGCTTGATCTGAAATTGGGATGAAAGGCTCCTAAAATCGACTCATGGTAAATCACAGCTACTTTTAGTTAGTAATGTAACCCATACAGTTTTGCAGTACATCAGTGTATTTCCTTATTTGCTCCCTTCTGATATAGTCATCGTGTTTAAAGCATTTCTAACTGTAGACAGATTGGTTTGTTATTTTTGCTAACTGTGCCATCACTGCAGCATTATATTAAACTAAACTGTACAAACCTGCTCCACACATATCAGGATTGACTGTTTTTCCTGTAGTCTTTGGGAAATTGGGGTTACCATTTTTCCACTTGAAGGCATTTTATAGACTAACCGCTTAAACGGACCAATGAGTACTGAAAATAACTGCTAGCTGAATTCTTAATATGACCTTCACTGAGCTTAAACAAGATCACATTATCCTGTTCCCTTGCATGCAAATGACCCTAGCATCATCATCAGACTGTCTCTGCTGTCTCAGATGATCATATTAACTTTAAAAGCCAAAGCAGGGAATGCCCAAAGCCACAAATGTACCACACTGATGATCAACAGGTTTAAAGAAACATCAGAAACCACAAACTCTCTAAATCCCTTGCAGTTAATTACTGTGTTGTAACTAGATGGAGTGCTGCACTGAGTGGTAATTCAATAAGACCAAACTAATAATATCTCCTGTCTGGAGAGCAGACCAGCACTGGGAGTGTACAGTGACGGGATGACGGGGTGAGAGCAGCAGACCCACTCTTAAATGATGACTTAAACCTCAATATCTATCAGATGAAGCCCTACCAAGAAGAATCCCAAGCATGCAAATTGATTTATTTAATATCAGTCTATATTCTATGTGTTTCTGTGCAAAAGTCTGTAGATGACAATGCTATGACCAAATGACATAGAGCAGAATGTATCCTCAAGTAATCAGACGGACAGCCTGCAGAGCTCATTAGATTCAGTGAACATGTAATTAAGAAATCTTGACACTGCCAGTTCAGCTCATTTGTGCTGGCCGCGAACCATCACACTCTCTATTTGCATACACACATACTCGGCCACACTAAAAGAGGGGGAAAAAACTACAAATTGTCTGCATGCACCAGCATAAAATCGCCATCCTTTAACAGTCATTTCTTGACTAAATGAGGTTGATGTCTGATCAATTGTGTCAGTAAATCCTCTTATCCCCGGGTAAGTATCTGCAGCTCAGCAGGCCAGCTGTCAAGAAGGTGGGAGGCCGGGGAGGAGGGGACGGAGAGCTGAACTGAGCCAGCGAGGAAGGAAGGTAGCAACGGATGGCTGGCTGGCTGGATGGATGGATGGAAGGATGGACGGATGGCTGGCTGGATGGGGGAGGGCACTGTTCTCCTTTTCTCCCCGGCACTCATGCCTCCACCACCACTACCACCACACACTCCTAATCGCTCCGCTTGTGCTAGGACATTAGATCATGAGTTGAGAAAAGCCTCTGTTTATTTTCTGCACAGCTGTGATTTCAGGAAATACAAATGCTTGCTGGTGATAGAAAATGAAGATACAGTCCAATGTTACATAAGCAACACCCTGTCCAAAGCTGCTTCAAGGACACCTGTTCCATTTTCGTACTGCTTTGTCAGCCAAAATTAATACTGCTCGTTTTACCAGTGGAACAGATGTTACAGTTGTGTATCATTCCTGTCTTGCTGAAAACATAAAGAAAAGTGAAAAAAGAGGCTCTGTCCATAAAGGCTTACGGCTGTGACAACATAAGGGCTTGAGCTAGTGAACTTCTCTGACCCTAAATTCTACCCTGTGGAACCCTCGCGTGAATTCAAACACTTCTTAACTCTTTACCCCCTTCCATCGGTTTCCTCATAGCTAGCATTTATAGCAAGCATTTATAAAAGCAAAACAAATTGTTTGATTTGTGCTCATATTGGTTTCCCACAGGCAGGCCATCTCTCTTGTGCCCTGCTGGGACACTTTTTACACAGACCCACAGAGGATCGATGAGGAGCCCAGCACTGAGACTGGAACCAGATAAAGACTGTTTTGCAAGTGATAAAAAAGTTTGGAACTTGAACAAGAAGAGCTAACACAGAACAGGCTGACCAAGCAGTCCTGGAAAACAAACAAACAGCTGGACCGAAAAGGCCCAATGCAAATCAAGCACCTGTTCTTGTGACTTTGCCTGCTGAGGTACCTCAAATTAGTTCCTAGAAGTAGTCTTTTACTGTTACAGGAGGCAATGGCGATACAGCTATGTACTGATGACATGAACACACAGACACATGGAATACACACAAGCCCATTCATCTCATTCTGTGACTCTGGGAGAGTGACCAGGGCGACCTGACCTCTTGAACCGAAGGCAGATCCTAGAAAGAGAGCAACACTTACACCAGCTTTCTAGAGCCTAGAAAGACAGTCAGACTTATACCAGCTTAGCAGCTACAGTTAACAAAGACGGTTTAGTCTTTGGTCAATGTATCACATGAAAAATACCATATGCTCCTCGTGGGCATAAAAAGAAACACAAGACCAATCAGGAAATGAGATGAGAAATACTAAATGACAAGAATTGATGTAGTGATAGGATTAAGCTTCTAAGCTATAGTCATGCTAACAGCTTGCTTTAAGTTAATTGTGCTGCTGGCTAGAAGCGATGAGGCTAAGAAGGTGTGTAACATTTTCTACACTGCATAAAAATGTTTTGAGCCGATAACGAAATTTTGTTTAGGTTCTGTAAGGGGCGTGAGTTAGTTTTATCCTGATTTGTCCTAATAAAGAACAATTCATTGTAAATATACAAAATATGGACACATTCCCCCAGAATGGGTACACTACAACGCTTTACTTATAAGCTAGATGTGCCGCATCTCATGGTATTTCTTTAACTTTAATCTTCTAAAGTTTATTATTATCTTGGATTCACTCCATACCGACGAAGCAGCTACATTGTCAAAATCAAATCATGGAAATATTTTCAAAGATAGCATGGACTCAGAGACATTTTGTTCTAATGTAGCGCTTGGTTGCTATAAAGGTTCCTATAACTCAACTGCTTTCCCAGACTTTCTGCTCCTGATATTAAATAGGCAACACTGTATTTCATCAGCATTACTGAAGCTCAGAATAATATGGATTTAATCACAGCTGTGAGGAGTGTCCTGCTGTGCTTTTAATGAATGACCAAAACAGAAAAAGCTAACCTCCCATCAAAGGCATAACCATGAAAACAAAACAGCTTGACTGCCAGGTTGGAAGGCCTGCATTAGGGTATGTCACTGTTCTCAAACCCCACTCCAACCCAGACCAAGAAGATCCACTGAACAACTTGAGTAATTTCAGAAGCATGCTTCTCTCAAGGACACTACACTACTACAATGTACAATTTGCACTTAATAGGGTAACTACAGTATGTGTTTAACTGAGCTCACATCAATGCTTCCCACACTTCTTCAGGAAGGATGGAAAAAAAACACATCACTGAGATTGTTGACGGAAGGGTGACGGACATTAGACACAAATGGAGAGAGAAAGCAGGGTGGAGAGGGCTAATAGGAAGGGACAAGTGTTGAGAGATAAAGAGACAGTGAAGGACAAGGAAAAGAGAGCTGGAAGCATCCTTTTAGACTGAGTGACAACCCCACTGAACACATCTGAGAATTCAAGTGAGTCACTAGCTTTCAATCCTGGTCTGCAACTGCAAAACCTTGTACCTGTCACAACTAGTTAAAATGATCCGATGATGGCAAAAGCAGGGGCTGAACTGTTAGTAACAAAAGATGCAATTCATTGCTTAACACATAAACATTAAAAAAAATGATCACAGTGAGACGAATATATATAATTTGGAAGAAAGCAGATTTAAAGATCTGCAGATGAAATTGCCCTGAGAGTTGCAGGTTTCTCCCACTGGAGAAAGAAATTCAAAATAACTTCATCAAAGAGTGCACAGGGATTAGAGGCATTACTGAAATTCATCTGTGCAGCACTAGCTTTTCTTGCTCAAGCTGCACTTCTGTTGAAAGCCACAGAACAGACGTGTTGCAGCCAGGCCGATTCTATTTCCAACACACGCGCACACACACACAGTAAAGACAAAACCCAGCTACTCACAGTGACCATAACCTATTTCCCTTCCAGGGCTCCCTCCAGTTCCAGGTGATGCCACCGGATGCCACATGCCTTCAGGCGCAAGTGGTGGCGCTGGAAGAACACGAGTCACTCAGGACCAGGTGTCAGACTAAAGTGCTGGTTTGGTGGATGCTCAATTGAGCACTTTTCAGAAAAGGACAAGAAGGAAGGGTCGATGTGGAAAAGGAGAGGTAGTGGGGAGGAGGGGGGGCCTCGGTGAAGAGCAAAAGAGGAGGAGTCTACCGGCGCCGGTTATAGGATTACCCAGATTATCCTTCCCCAGAGATCAATCCCACAGGAACTGTTTGCTGCCCGACTGCACCACAAATCAGCTCCTCTGCCACCCACTCAACTCGTGTTTCTCTCTTTTTATCTCTCCCTCGATCTGTACAGAAACACCTGTTGTAGTGGTACAACCAGGGGGTCTGGCCAGGGGGGGTGGAGGCGTGGTTTGGGGAGATCACGGTGCAAGGTATCATTTAAAAGTACAGTACAACGAGAAGGTTCCAATTACTTCCTCTAAAACGGGCTCAAGACTAAATAGCAACAGAAGACTGTATGAAGTCACTGATATTGTCCAGAGGTTACTGTACGTCAAGTGACATTTCTTCACTTTGTTCTCCTTTTTCTAAATGTCCATCACAGATTCTCTTTCTTTTATGTACATTTCATAAAAGACACGTGACTTGAGTGGGTGACAAAAGTGGTCAAAGGTTGGAGCGCTATTTTATTTTGCTTAAAATATCTTTAACGCCGCAAAATAACTGCGCCAGCATACATGCTTAAAAGGTATTGTTAGCAACATGTTAAGTTGCCTGTGCGCAGTGTGAGTATGTTTGTGTGTTTAACAAGTGTGACAGCATTCCAGGAAGTGAGGAATTGTCTTTTTTAGGTGCTCTATGATAGCCAGGAAAACACAGAGCAAAGTGAAAATGCAGATGCACACACAGGCCAAAAATAAAGGCAATGGGAACAATACATGAGAAACCCTGAGAGAAGCTAAATAAGCCATGCAGAGATCTGCAACAGTGACCCTTGGTGGAATACTGCATTGATCAGAACAGGCTTTCAAAACAGGTTTTATATATATATATATATATATATATATATATATGTGTGTGTGTGTGTGTGTGTGTGTGTG
>VUQK01000037.1:3788-17905 GCA_015106715.1 Bujurquina vittata | reverse complement strand
CTGATCAGCATGAAGAAATGATAACTTTGTAGCTGCTCCATCCACAAAGGCACATCTGCAGTACGGAAGTTAAAATATGCAGATGAATTGTTAATACAAAAAATTATTTCTTACCCGATTAATGATGAAATAATGATAGAATACCCTATTACTGAAATAATCAATAGTTGCAGCCCTGTTTGTATTCACAAAGCCGTAGTCAAACATTAGTTTTCAGCACCAGTGGAGCTGTGAAAGGCCTTCAAGATAAAGCTACAGGTGGCTGATATTCCAATATTGGAAATGCATTTAGCAGCTGATTGATAAAACATCTGGATTGTGATTTTTTTTTTATGTGTATGCTTTTTACGCAATTTACGGAAAAAGCAGTCTGGGACACATTAAATGCATGATATATAAGTCTAACTCTTCTGGATTATATGCAAAAATGATCACTATAATTCAAATAAGGCGGGATTTAGAGTTCTGCATCGGTCCTACGTATAACCGACATGCACCCTGCCTTGGCTTCAGAGGTGCTTTTTGGTTACATACGTGTGCCCCGTCAATGAACAAGCAGGAGTAGCATTTAGCAGTTAGCATTAGCTTGCTAATTAGCATTAGCATCACCCCCACCCCACCCCCCCGCTGGGCTGAAAAAAATTTCTGGCTAGAACCATGGGTTACATACAGAGTATCCAGTTCAAAGACAGTTTCACTAACGCTGGCTAACAGAGGCTAAGACAGCAATGCTTACCGACAGAAGAGTGCCGCAGCCGGCACAAAACTGATGCAAGCTGACCTAAAAGAAAAAAGCGAGAGATTCAGCATAATAGTACTGGCAATTTTGTGGAAAAGTGTGTGTGTACAACATCAAAAGTTCAATAAAAACGATGAAAGAAAAATGTGATGCAAGTGAAGGGGAAACAATGATTAAGCACGGTATTCATAAAAATGTATTGAACCTTCTGTTCTGCTGGGGAGACAGAAAACTGTCTAATTAATGCATGAAACATACAAAATTATGTTGTTTTCTGCATCCTTTTTATTTATTTGAAGTTCGTTGGGTTGCATCATTTTGCTGCAATCTCTTCTGTAGTAGTGCAATGTCACTCCACTGGAGAATTTTTTTCACCAGCTGTTTATCTCAATGTCCCCTTTTCCTGATATTCATGTATTCAGATCATATGGAAATGTATGGTTTTCCTCCTAGTTACACACATTCTTCTGTGGATTTCATTGGTCTGTGTCTGCAGCCTCCATGTTCTTGTAGCTGAAGATCTCCATGACTCCGGCTGCACACTTAGAGCCGTTGTCCTACTTTTCTATTATCCTGCAATTGAGGGAAATGGAGCGTTTCTGTGCATGGGACTCCGTTGCATTTAGAGATTAAGTTTTTAACTGAGAGGAAGTGACTAGCTTTTTCCTACCACTCCGTTCATACCAACCAGCACATGCAGGATATAAATCCATAGAGTGTCAGTGTATAGATGAGCTAAGCATTAGACTAACGCTTGCATCTAAACCTGACATCCAAAAAAAATCTGAGTTCTTCTCCCCTAAACCTTCTGCCGTTCCATGAATTTCCTCGGTGGCACAATAGCAAATGTCACATTTGTGATGGCTTTAGTTTGGTGTCACAGTTTTGCAACATGTCAAACTCTTCTCTGTGAATATCTGGCAGTGTGAAACTTGGCAGACACAACGATATCTGGCCTGTTTTCCCACCACAGACTGCAGAGTCCATTTCACAACAATTAAAAATGTGTCAGAGACAGCGCAGCCAAAATAATGTTCAGGATGACTGTAAATGTGACAGTAAATAAATAGACAGATTGTTTTGACACATTCTTGCTCTCCCTCCCTTTCTCTCTTTCTCTTTCAAGGAGCTGCAGTTTGAACGTCTGACCAGGGAACTGGAAGCTGAACGACAGATTGTTGCCAGTCAGCTGGAGAGATGCAAGCTTGGCTCTGAGACTGGAAGCATGACTAGCATCAGGTGTGTGTGCGTCCGAGTGTGGCGTGAGCCCGTTTGTGTGTCAAACACCTGTCAGGTTATCGTCTGTATACTCTGCTTGTGTGTGTCAGCTGTACTCTTGCAGGTGACCTGCTTTACAGCTGCTCGCATTAGAGAAACACTCCTTGATTTGCGGCCAAAATTCATCAGTGTGCCAGAAAGCACATTGTAATGATTTGCTTTTGAACTCGGAAGAAGCGGTGGTGCACCAGCTTGTGCTTGTTTTCTTGGACTCAGCTATGTTTGCACAGAGTTGAATTGATGTAATGTTTCAGGATTCTGGTTTGTTATAGTACAGTCAGAGTGCTCACAGTACAGTAGTAATTAGATTACATATTAATAATTGAAAAGCTCCCTTTAAGTGTACCTGTATCTCAATAGCATTTAATCAAAGCAGTCAGTATTACTAACTACAGGCTAACTGACATTCCTTTTTTCTTGCTAAAGCCATTGTTGCTAATATTTTATAACTATTGTTGCACTTGCTCAAAATTCATGCTGAAAATTGCAGTGTCAATACTTCACCGCAGCTCTATATTCACAATTCCTTATTATACTGAGACATTTCACCAGCTCGTATTATGAAAACATTGATTAGTGCAGCATTAAAATAGCAAGCTCACAAACCAGGCCTGTAACCATTAAATATTATTGAGCAGCCAAAAATGAATTGGGATTTAAATTGTACTATATTTTGAAACAGGAAATGTTCTTGATTTTCTACAAAGTAAAATTTAATTTAACCATTTTCTCCCTTTTGCCTCCTGAACACCTTTTATAGGAAACGTTAGCTCCAGTTATTTAACAACAGGAGAGGAGCTATCAGGTTTTTGCACACTCAGTAATCACGTTCAGTTTGGCTGACCTCATTTAGAGAACACATGTTTGCTGTTGTCAGCTCTTAGTCTTTTTCTGCTACTCATATTAAATGCACAGAATAGCAACAGGGAGGTGACAAAGACATTAAGCTGTGATTGTGTAAAACACATGTTGCTCAGTCCAGTCATCTTTAGGAAAAGTATCGAAAACGCTTTGGGACTGTAACTTGATACCCTTAATAAACCTAACTGTGTACGTGCTGTCAAAACCTTACTGGCAGACTTAACGTTTATTGGCGGGCTCGGGTTGCCGTCCTGAAGCTTTTAACCGCACATTAACTACTCGCTGTGCATTGAAGCTAAAAGTTAAGTGCGAGAAACTGATTTCATCTCCCTGGGAGGATTTGAATTTGAAAGAAATCTAATGCCAAATTGGCATATTATTTTAGGAGAGGTAATGTAGATGTGATGTGATGTGATTATGTGACCTGACTAATGATCAAAGGCATTACAATGGACGCTCAAATATACAGAATTATGTAACCCATATAAACCCGAGAAGTCTAAACTGTGGAAGTGCAAAAAAATAAAATAATTCAGAGACAGAAAGCTTACTTTACATTATTCTTCTTCAGTCTTGCACTTGCATTCAAAAAATAAAGAAAGAAATTGCAGCTGTCGGTTGTTCTGTTCGGGGCCTTCTTATCCGTTCACTTATTTATATATTTTTTGATAACATGGCGAAAAACATAAAGCATTGTTATATTATCTGCCTCTGATTGAGTTTACACACCAGCCTCATATCTGCTCTGAGCCCAGAGAGCACATTCTACACATTCCATAGCGGTCCCAACGTGAAAGCTGCACTGCTCACACAATAGTGATAATACACTTAGCCCTCCTCTCAGGACAGTGGAACACGATTAAAGCCTCCGTCTTCATTTCTCCTCCTCACTCCCTCTCCCACACACACACACACACACATAAATCGACGTGCACAATCCATCATCTTTTCTTCTCTTTGATTCCGTTAAGCGAGTGGGGATTCCGTCCGGCTCAGACTAATTACTCATCTGCCTGTATTGTAATTCTCATTTCAATTTGAGGGGTGGACCAACAAAGAGCAGGAAGATGGTCTAAAAGCGATTCATTCACAAGTCTAATTAACTGATGCATGTATTGCTCTTCAGCGCTGTCACAGGGCTGCATTCAGGGCTCTCGTTTGAAACGGCGGCAACACGGCATGGAAGAGGTGCGGAGTCCAGAAAGGCATGTCTCCCGCTTCATCACGCAGCCGCGCACAGATGGTATAAATGCTGCAGTCTTGCAAACTCGATTAGATGGGTTTATTATTTAGTGAGGGGCAGAGCGTCCTGTGGATTACATTGTCTTCCATTTTATAGGCCATCCACTTTGTTTGACTTGCGGGTAATTACTAAATGGACAAATGGTTTGGCAAAACACACAAGTCCAGCACCGCAATATGCTGGAGGCTTGTAGTGCCTAAAGCGTGTAGGATTTATTGTTCAATTACCTCTGAAACATTAGTATTGTTGCTGTTCCAAATAGTTTTATTCATCACTGCTGTCCCGCAGAACAGAGGGGTCAAAATATAATCGGCAGCTACAGTACAGGGACGGGAATTCATCTTGGTAGCATTTGTGATAAAACATATTGAAAGCTACAAACTTTAATGTAGCTTCACCAGCTCAAACACGATAAAAATGCAAACTGTTGCAGTGTTTGCTGTTAATTGAGTTTGTCATTTTGATGCATAATGTTTGTCAGGTTTTTATTTTTCTTCTTCTTCTTCTTATTTCTTTTGTTTGGCTAGGTTAACTTTATCATGACCCAGATTGCTTTGTCTCATTTGGCAAATTAGCACGTCTAGTTGTGGCTGAAAAATGTAGCTGTTAACAGTCACTGTGCTCTAAACCAATACAATGTAGTTAAAATTGCCCTCAGTGGTGAAATCACTTCTCCCTGAAGGAGCTATGGAATATTATACATTAGCAACAGTCCTAGCTTTTCTCACGCTACATGTTTCAAGCTTGCTAGCCAGAGCTTTCAGCTGTATAGCATGAAACATAGCCTAAAATTTCCAAGCAGACTGTGCTGTATTTTTAAAAGTAGTCTTGAGCAATAGTTCTCCAGAATGCTTTTTCACTTATTTTCATTCCAGCCTTTGTTCTAGCCACATAACACAGATCAATGAATCATTCAAGTATAAATAAGACACCTAACAATCCCTAAAGGGATGAACCTGTGTTGTGTCTATACGTAACAGACAACTTAAAAAAGAAAGCATTTTAAATGAAAAAAAGTTCTTTTTTAGAAAATTATATTTTGACCTATATGTTGACCTACAGCAGCTTTGTAGCCTTGTTAGGTTTCCTGTGATTTTCCACGTGGTGTAGAATACAGGCCCATCCTTGAAACTTACCACCCTGTGCAATGTTTGGGACAAAGACAGTTTTTGTAATTTTGCTTCTGTACACCACCACAGTGGATAGTAAATCAAACAGTAAATATGTGATTAAAGTGCAGATTTTCAGCTCCAATTTAAGGGGTTTATAAAAGTTATTAACTGTCCTCATTTTTAGAGGTTCAAAATTAATGGGACAAAGTAACATTAATTTAAATATAGACTTTTTTTTAATAACTTGATGAAAAAACTTTACAGCCAATGTCTGCCTGAAGTCTGGACCCCCTAGACATCTCCAAACGTGTTTGCCCCCTTGAGTTGCTCTGCTAGGCTTTTACTGCAGCCACCTTCAGTTGTTTCGGGTCTTTCTGCATTCAGTTGTGTATTTATTATTATCTGAAAAGCTGCTCTGTTGGGTTGCGATTTAGTGACCTTACCTTAAGACCCTCTTGGGTTGCTTTCGCAGTTTGCTTTGGGCCATTATCCATTTGCACTGTGAAGTGCTGTATCATCAGTTTTGCAGCGTTAGGCTGAATCTGAGCAGAGAGTATAACCATCTATGCTTCACAATTCATCCAGCAGTTATCCCATCAATAAACACCAGTGGCCCGGTTCCACTACTGTATTTGGCAGATATTGTGGTATGCTTTGGATAATGAGCTGTTTCTCTCCTTCTCCATACTTCCCGCATCATTCTGGTATATGTTGAATCTGTCCAATGATTTTATGTTTTATTACAGAACTTGGCTCTTTTAGCTCTTTTGGCAAAGTCTGATCTGGTCTTGGGTGTGACCAGTGGTTTGCGCCTTGTTGTAAACCCTCTGCATTTCCATTTATGAAGGCGTCTCTTGGTTGTAGACTTTGGCAGTGATACACCTTCCCCCTCCAGAGTCTTCTTGACCTGGTTAGATGCTCTGAAATCATTTTTCGTATCCATGAAATTAATTCTGCTATCTTGTACTTCTGTGTCTTCTCTGGTCTTCAGAGCTTTTGATGCAATCATTCTTTTTAACAATGCACCCCGTTGTTAACGTGGACGCTTCTAAAGGTTTTGCTGCCTCCCTGATGGGTTTGTTTTGGGTTTTTTTTTCTGTCTAATGATGGCCTCTGTCATTTGCACAAACATCTCTGTTCAAATTTGTATTAAAATTGAAGAGAAAAGCTATAAAATACAAAGTCAACACTTTGAATCAACTTAAGATATTATGTCTGCTTCATTTGTGACAAAAGAACAAGGAAGCAGGCTTCACCTGGCCCGGAAACTGCTGTCTTTATGTCAGTGTCTCTCATTAATTTTGAGCCGTAATTCTTAAACAGTGCATGCAAAAGTTTAGTAAAAACAAAGCTGGAAGTCTGCACTTCAATCATACATTGATTACTTCATTTATAATCACTGTGCAGAGGCTGAACTACAAAAGTTGTGTCTTTGTCCCAAACATTATGGAAGGCGCGGTATATATGTTGATATCTTGTCGTACATACTGTGTAGGCACTTTCACAAACAACTGTGAAGTTTAATTCTTGACTTGATACTTGTGTGAAAAAAGGAACCTGTCGCTGTTTCTTCATTATGAGGGGCACTTAAAAGAAACACTTATTAAGGCTTTTTAGATTATTTATATCTTTTCAAATCTTAATTATCGAAACTCTCTGTTTTAAACACCTCTCTCGCTGTCAAAAACTAATTACACAGAGAATAAAATGTATTATTTGTAGGATAATTCTTTCTGAATCCAGCTAATCTGTAATATCATCGAGATGTGTGGAGCTACTTTGTCTGCATTAGTTCGTGGGCCAAATCCATCACAGTCAGTCTTATTGTCTTTCCCAAAGCAGCAGCTCTAGTTTCTACAGCCAGATAAACCACAAGTTCATGGACTGAGGCACAGTAGATGTGATATGACCAAGGATAATACAATAGCTGTGTGGGATTTTCAGATGTCTCTTGCTGATGGCTGTGAAAGATAGAAAGCAGCAGAACAATAGAGGATAGGACTGTTCTCGCGTGGCCTTTCTTGGGCTTGCCCTGTGTTAACAACACGGTCTGAAAGATGAGGAGAGTTAATGAAACTGAAGCAGTGATAGCCTAATATAGGTTTTTGTGTGCCGCCAATTCCTTTGTTAATCACATAAATTATGCCAGATGCCCATTCAGTGACTTTCATTTTATCGAATGTTTAGCTTTGATACGTCTCAGAGGAAGCTACGACATGACGGAGTTCTCGGTTTGCAGATAGCTGCTAGAGAAGGCTTCAAATAGCAGCGAGTGTTAAGAATGACCGTGTGGCTGTGTTCAAGAATCTGCTCCTGTTGTGTTGCAGAAGATAAAGACTTTCAGAGGTGCTAATGAGTTCTACCGCTCTGCTTTTGTTTCCGGTCCTAATCAGTCAGCACAGGTCACAGTGCCTGGTGCGACATATGCTGCCGCTTTATCACTTCAAAAAGTACAAATCCACAGTGTGTGTGTGTGTGTGTGTGTGTGTGTGTTACTCATTTACTTAAACTGAGACAATCTTTTTCTCAGTGCAAAGAGGAGATGTTTACGCTGCTTCTTTTGACCACAGATGGAGCAGATAAAACTAATCAGCAGAAGCGTTCAGTGTGATTATGGTTGCAATTTTGATCATTGATTATTTGTCACTTAACTCCCGTCTCAGTCTCTGTGGTGGTAACAGCGCTTAAAATAGTCTGTGTGGCTTTGGTCAGTTTTATTTCCAATATTTCCACAGGGGTTTGTTGCTCATGCGGTGTGTTTCAGAGTTATGCTTTTGAGCCCTGTAGCTGTTTTCAGTTTGGCTTGGTTGTACAAAATGAAAACAAAGTCAGATCTTAAAGTCTAGTTTTCTGTGCATTTTTAAACCAACCCAGGAGTGGCTCGTTGACTCGGCTCTCACACAGATAAATGAAGACTTAGCAATCTTTTAGCTGGTAGGTATATGTCCCTCAGCCTACTACTTAGCAGCTCCCTAGCTGCCATCCCTTAATCTAATCATCGAAGTGGACCTCTGACAGCAAGAACACACTCAGTAGCTGAAGATAGGTGCGCTCTGACGGCACTGCTATGCATAGCCACCTCCCATCCTGGGCTATTTCCCTGCCACTTTTGGCTTTTTCTATTTGCAACATTTGTCAAGTAATCAGATCCACAACCACCTGCTTTTTTCCACTACTAAGTAGTAGCCGTGTGTATGTTCACATTCTATGTGTGTGTGCGTGTGTGTGTGTGTGCGTGTGTGTAAGTATTGGCTCTAACCAGAGCACCCAGTGAGACCCACTGCCACTCGTCTGGTGGGAAAATGTGACCTGTCTCGCGAGCTCAGTGAGCGCCCATTACCCAAAAGCTGTCAGGGTTCTTGGCTGCCAGCTTAGACTCACAGCAGCGAGACTCTCCCCTCAGCACAAATCCACTAACAGAGATGTTTGCAAAGAGCAGAGGCTTCACTGAGAGCTACTGCCTGTTTTTATTACATTCAAAATCTGCTTTCTAAGAAAGGTCCCTAATAGACCTGAAGGAGAGAAAGACGGCCCTCACTAAAAGAATGAGCATTACTGAAAGTCAAAGAGTAAATATCAGCCTCGTCAAAGAAGGACGTTTACACACAGGTTTCATTAGGAAGTGAAATATTACCATTAAGTCTAAAAGCTGAAGGTACAAAAACAACACCTACAATAGGCAAGTGTTCTCATCAGATTTACTGTTAAATAATATTTTGCTAAAGCTATTAAACTGTTTAAGAATAGAAAGGTATTAGCTGTCTACAGTGATGGAAAGCTACAGAATTTCTCTGGTCATTAGTCAGACTAACCAACTCTAAGAAGTGTGGAAAATTAGGCTGATCAGAACCAAACTGTGGTAAAAAAAAAAACAAAAAACTAAAGTCAAACAAATTAGGTCCATTTAAAAGCAAAGACAAATATTAGAACAAAATGGCCTCATCGTGACCAGATTACATCACGTAAAAACATACCCCCATTACACGGAGCTGAGGTGGGACTAGATGGCAATTAATTTCCCAGAGTGCCTGTTTCATTTTTTTATTCTCTCACTCTAGTTACAGCAGTAAACTTGTAAGTCCTGGAGTCACCTCTAGCTGTTGCACAAGATGCGTTTACTGAGTAAATGTTATTTGGTTTGCTTTGATATGCTGAGATGTCGGGTGGTATTCAGCGCAACTAGCAAAGGCTTGTGCATAGTCTGTATATAAAAGGCATAACTTCCATGTATAAAAACGGAGAAACAAATCTGCATTCTTTCTTAACCTAATTTTTAATGAACACAACATGATCATCTTTTATGTTATGGTCCACATTAGCAGCAGAGTATGCTTCAGGGTAGGACAAACCTGTGAATGAGAAGTCTGTTGTAACGAGTATTCAGTGTAATTCAGTCAGATCAGCTGGTTTCAAAGCGAGCAGGATGATGACAGACTTCAAACTGAAGCTTGAGGGGTATGACTGGATGACTGCTGTGTGCTGGGGTAAGGTTGGTTTAGAATTAAACTCTGCAGACCCAGATCTGCTGGGCTTAAGCTGGGTTTCTGGTAAAGGTGAGAAGATAAATTTAATGGGGAGCAGACTGACATGGCACTAAAAGCTGTTATGCTGCTTATAACTTCTCACTGGCTGCAGTTAATATTTTCGTCAGCCTGCCTAAAAATGTTTCCTATCAATCAGCAATCAGGCGTGAGGGTGAAATATTGTTTTTCCTGTAGTATTTTTGAATCAGTGATTCATCAGTATTAGACATCTAGTTTGATACCTGAAATTTACAGTCAAATTCTACACTTCTGTGTATTCAATTATTAATTAGGAAAGTTATTGCCCAAACAGTAATGCCTATATGCACCCAACTACTCTACTCTATACATGCACGTGGATGGCATACTGTAAGAGGACTGTGGAGGACTCACAACATATCCACTCATTAATTAATTCAATTGCCACTGATTTTGCACGTATTTTTTCTCAGAGTCGGGATGGCAAGTCTGCACTTTGCTGAGGCTGAGTCAGAAAAGACATACTGTATACTGTAATTGCTGTGTGCGCTTAAGAAGCAGCATTAATGTCTTTCTCATTGTCACACTGTGCTGTAGGCACTGCTGCTACAGTTGAGCTACAGACCTAACTATGTGCTTTCATACTTTTAGATCACTGTGAGTCGGATTTGTGAAGCATTAAAAGGATTTTGGGGACAGATGATCAGAAAAAGTGATAAAGGGGGGAGAAAGGTGACACAGGGAAGAATGAGGAAAAAATAGCCAGTCTGCAGACTCTGCTGTAAGAGTAGCTTTGCCATGACAAGGAGCTCTAGTTGTAGCTGCAGGTTACTGCTGTAATTATAAACAGACTGTGCCTCATGGAGAGCCTGTCATTTCTGCATCAGTGCAGAATATGGAAAAATGAAGGAGCACAATAAGGCTTCTCAGATTGTGGAGTAGCTCTGCATTCACTTTGCTATATTCTCATTGCAAATTACATTTATGAAGCTGTAAGGAATAACACAGCCAGTCCATTTTTATCAGTCCAAAGGCTGTGTTTGTGTCCAAGGTGCATACTTAACAAACAGCTGAACTATCTACTTCCTTTTTTAAATTTTATTTTCTCCTTTTTTTTAACACTTGTTATTATATTGCACCTTATTGCTAGATATTTTGCTTTTGTGAGAGGCTGCTGCACCTCTTGCATAATGATCAGAATAAATGGAAAATGGCTACATTTAAATGGAGCTTTTATCCAAAGTGCTTTAAACACACATTCACACAGTAGAGCAGAAAGCTATCATGCAAGGCGCTGACCTGACTGACAGGATTTTCTTTCAAAGTCACTTTATGCATGTAATATGTGCACTAATGCAAATACAGATTTTTAATATGCCCTTATAATATAGCCATATACAGCACAACCACAGTTGACTTGATGCTAAACTTAAAAAGTGTTTAGTTTGGTTTTTTTTTTTAGCAGTATACAGAAACGACATTGATTAAGTCAGAAATGGAATAGCATTAAAGGGCTGTGGGGTTTCAAGGTGGCTTGCACGGGCAGCTGCCGCTGCACACAGGCCGCAGCAACATAAAGAGTAAACAACATAGATTTGTCAATATGATGTGCTAAAAGTTGTGTGAGCTACAACAACTGCTGCCTGAGCATGCTGTATATTTGTTCATTCATAGCACACAAAATAAGTGATTTGATATGAAAGCAAAGATAAATGGTTCGTCTTTATCACCTTTATGAAATGTGCAGTTTTTGGCAAAGATCAGATATGCACCATACTGTACATGTATTTGCAAAACAAAAGAGAATAGTTAAATTACTTCTTATGGACCACTTTTTTTTCCCATTTGGAGGACATCTCAGACTGCTTTCTCTATCACGCCCATGAAGTGCATCATCTAAAATCACTATACATGCACTCTAAATGCCACTGCTCTGAGTGGGTCTGCTGTCAGTGAAATGCAGAGTTTTAGTTAAAGGCCACCACCTCTCAGCCAGAGTCCCCAAATGCTGAGCACAGCTTGCCTAAACCATCTGGTATTTTGAAAAGTTTAGTATGACCCTAAAAGTTTGATTAAATTTTAAAAAATCCCAGGGTAAAAACAGAATGGTGCACATCTTTTTTTTATTTCTTTAGTAAAGAGCTTTGATATTGAACTACATCAATGTACACATTTACACACAGCGCTCCATCCTCTGCTTTTTACACCATCTTGATTCATATTCATATCCATGCTTGCTTCCGCTCAGAAATATGATAATATATTGACAATTATAGTGATGACAGGCTTGATGATGATGATGATGATGATGATGTAGGTGATGAGGATTTTAATTTTCAAACCTCTATCGATCCAGAGAAGACTGACTGCATGATGATGACAGCGATGAATTCATCTCCGTGTTCTTGCTATTGATCTGGGAGGCGAGGAAATGGGAAGGAGGGGTGTTAGTTACATTTTAAACACTAACGTTTGGTGTGATCCATACTGAACTCTACATATTGATCTGATGGAGTGACCGTGAAGGGAAGGGGAGGAGAAAAGGGAGGAAGGAGAAGGTCAGCAGGGTGTGATATATTGAGGGATCTCCCTGTAGATATGATGAATGGATTGATAGAAGGGGAAATGGAAGGAATGTTGAAGTTGGTTTCAGATTTGTGCACAATGATACATTAGCTTCTGTCTCGCTATAAACTCAATGCAATTTTGGACACTATGGCAATGGGGACTTGTTTTTGCTTTATTACAATCCACAGTCATCTTTTAATGTTAAGTGATCTCTAAAAGTCATGCCGAACAACATCCGCTCAGTAAATGTCCCAAGACAACATGCTTAGATGGCAGCACCCTCTAATGGTGGGAGGTAATGCAATAGTATCACAAACTTTGACATGAGTTATTTACCAGGACTGATCCACAAACTTTACCACATTTGTACTGCAGGCATCACAATAAAGGACCTCAGACTTTAACTTATTTAAACACTTTTAACCCAAGTCATGATCTCAGCAGTTGCGTAACAGTTACAGTTTATTTCAGCGCTATATCTTTGTTTGTAAATTCTAAGCTATGCAACATGTTTTGATATAAAATGGGGTGCAGCACTGTGTCATGGCCTTCAAGAAAGTTTTTGTAGGACTGTATCCTATGAAAAAGTAAGTACAACCCGTAATTCACTACTGTAGCTTTTAGAACCACCTTTAGCAGCAATGACTCCATCAGCCTTCTTATGGAAGAATTTTAGACCACTCTTCTTTAGAATGTTGGTTCAATTCATTGATGTTTGTGGGCATTTGTTTATGCACAGCTCTCTCAAGGTCCCACCACAGCATTTTAATCAGGCTGAGGTCTGGACTTTGACTGAGCCACTGCAGCACCTTGATTCTTTTTTCAGCCATTCTTTTATAGATTTACCGCTGTGCGTGGAATCATTGTCATGTTGCATGGCCAAGCTTTTTCTGTCAGACAAATGTCCTCATATTTAACTGTATACTTTGGTATGCAGAGCAGTTCATGGTCGGCTCACTGACTGCAAGGTGCCCAGGTGCTGTGGCTGCATAACAAGCCCAAATCATCACCCCTCCAGCACTGTGTTCTTGACCGTTGGTATGAAATGCTTGTGCTGACATGCCATGTT
Organism: Bujurquina vittata; assembly: GCA_015106715.1. Classification (NCBI taxonomy): domain Eukaryota; kingdom Metazoa; phylum Chordata; class Actinopteri; order Cichliformes; family Cichlidae; genus Bujurquina; species Bujurquina vittata. The sequence goes on along the minus strand of VUQK01000037.1, from coordinate 4,533 downwards.
TGTTTTTTTGCCAAACTTGGCACTGTGCATTATAGATAAACATTTTCACTTTGGTCTCATTTGTCCAAAGGACATTGTTGCAGAAGTCACAGACTGTGGCATTGACATGTAAAAAAGCCTCTGTGTTAAGATTTACTCTTAAAATGTTCTTGTAGATCAAATTCAGTTGGTTTGTAGAGCGCCATAAGTCAGATTTTCATGAGGTAAATAAAGGTGTCCCACAGGGTTCCATTTTGGGACCACATCTTTTTAAATGACTTGAGGAAGGACAGTGATGCAAAAATATGTACAGTAATGCAGTTTACCATCTGTAGTGGGACATAGTATTTTAACTTTCTCCTATTTATCATTTAGGGAGGCATACTTTAAAGCTTTGTTATTCATATTAGTGCAGGAACTCCTTCTGAACACTGCAAAAATCAGTCCCAAGCTGTCACAAGTGTGAAGGTCGAGGGAGTCTGGCTTTCTGAAGCAAAACAGGAGCTTTAACGCTAAACACAGAGAAAAAGAGGACAAAGGGTTGAAAAGAGGACAGTGAAGGAAAAGGGGAGGCAGCTTGGATGCAAAGTAGGAGAGGAGGGGGAGCGGGGAAACAGAGGGGGATGAGGGAATAACAAAATGAGCCAGGAGGCAAGAAAGGCTGGAGGTGCGTGGTGGTGGTGGTGGTGGGTATATGGTGCAAGCACAGTGTGGCCTACGCATAGGGGGTCCAAGACCCTAAAATCTGTCCGCTTGAGCATTAAAG